>VZTO01016740.1:138355-210614 GCA_013400615.1 Syrrhaptes paradoxus | reverse complement strand
TGGCAACAGTCTAAGCCTTTGGGGGGGGGGCAGTATCATTGTGTATCACCCATTCCCTCCCTCCTCCAGGGTTATTAGCCGGGAGTGGGCTGGGCCTTTGATCATCAGGTGGGGAGGGGCAGAATTACTGTGTATCACATTGCATATTTGTATATAGTATTATTTCCAATATTATTGTAGTTTAGTTATTAAACTGACCTTATCTCAACCCACAAGTCCTCTTTGCCATTTACCTCTTTAATTCTCTCCCCTGTCATTGGGTGGAGGCAGGGACTGTGTGAGCGGGTGTGTGTGGTTTGGCCCCCAGCCAAGGGGGATCATCATCTTAAGGATTTGTTGAGTCATGATAACCATGAATCTCCTCAGTATCCCAGACATTACTGGAGGATTCATCTGTGGGTTCATTAATATGATCAATGTGAAATAGCTATTTGTGAGGCATATTTCCACATTTCTAACTTGCTACATCCTTATCCATGGAAAAAGCAACATATGTTACCTTTATACATGATGAAATATGTTCTGCCTCTATCTGTAGGCCCTCTGTCACATCATCATTGCTATTTAAGTAATGTCAGACCAGAGAAGATATGCCTCATTTTGTCATGTCAAAGTATCATTCGACTTCACCTTTCTCCCCAGAAAGCTGGGGACAACACTATGACGGTTGCAAAAAAGCCTCAGGTGAGACTTACACTTACTAGACACTTGTGATGTATGGGATGGTATAGAAGGCATATTCCATAAATTTGTTGAAAAGCTACAGCTTGTCTGAAGAGGGACTGGAGTTGAGAAAATCCCATTAAAGAGGATGTTCCCTCCTTACTCACCTGTTACAGAAGCCACCTTCAGACTCTGTGGTGTGTGGCAGAGATCACCACCTTGTGTTGTACTTTTTGCCAGGAGACCATAAAGATGTTGGAAGGTGTTCTCTGTTGGGAGACCCTTGGTTCGGAAACTGGTATCGGGTCTGAGGAATGATCCTGGGATCTATGGTCCTTCAACCCTAAGAGAAACCCCCACAAAACTTAGGTTGTTACCTAACATGTCATGTTAGGTAACTGCATGACACAGCAGTGACACTTTTGCCACCTGTTTTCAACGTGCTTATTAAAGGCAGTCACCTCAGAGTGGGAGATTCACCACTGTGGGAGCAGAGCCCTTGTGGCAACCCAGAGCAGAACGATGCAGCTGCTGGGGAACCTCTTTCTTCAAAAGAAACAACCTTTTAGATGCAAAAAAGTTTATATTTCCTGCATTTCCTGCCATTTCCAAAGCCCAGGAGGTACGTCACATGAAAGAAAGCTAAAAAGGAAGACCCAGGGAACTACAGACCAGTCAGTCTCATCTCTGTGCCCAGTAAGATCATGGAGTAGATGCTCCTGGAGATTCTGCTGAAGCACATGGAAAATATGGAGGTGATTGTTGACAGCCAACATGGCTTCACCAAGGGAAAATTGTGCCTGACAAATTTAGTGTCATTCTATGATGGGGCTACAGAACTGGTGGATAGGGGAAGAGCAACTGATGTCATCTACCTGGACTTGTACAAAGCATTCGACACTGTCCCACATGACATCCTTGTCTCTGAATTGGAGAGACATGGATGCCATCCAGAGGGACCTGGACAGGCTTGAGAGGTGGGCCCATGCAAACCTCATGAAATTCAACAAGGCCAAGTGCAAGTTCCTGCATGTGGGTCAGGGCAATCCCAAGCACAAATACAGGCTGGGTGGAGAATGGATAGAGAGCAGCTCTGAGGAGAAGGACTTGGGGGTGCTGGTGGATGAGAAGCTCAACATAAGCCGGCAGTGTGCGCTTGCAGCCCAGAAAGCCAACCGTGTCCTGGGCTGCATCAACAGAAGTGTGACCAGCAGGTCAAGGGATGTGATTCTCCCCCTCTGCTCCAGTGTCATGAGACCCCACCTGAAGTACTGCATGCAGCTCTGGAGTCCTCAGCACAAGAAGGACATGGATTTGTTAGAGCAAGTTCAGAGGAGGGCCACAAAGATGATCAGAGGGCTGGAGCATGTCCCATATGAGGACAGGCTGAGAGAGTTGGGGTTGTTCAGCCTGGAGAAGAGAAGGCTCTGGAAGGACTTTATAGCAGCCTTCCAGTACCTGAAGGGGGTCTACAGGAGAGATGGGGAGGCACTCTGTATCAGAGAGCGTAGCGACAGGATGAGGGTTAACAGCTTTAAGCTGAAAGAGGGTAGATTTAGATATTAGGAAGAAATTTTTTACTGTGAGGGTGGTGAGGCACTGGAACAGGTTGCCCAGGGAAGCTGTGGATGCCCCATCCCTGGAGGTGTTCAAGGCCAGGCTGGACGAGGCTTTGAGCAACCTGGTCTCAGGGAAGGTGTCCCTGCCCATGGCAGGGGGGTGGAACTAGGTGATCTTTAAGGTCCTTTCCAACCCAAACCATTCTATGATTCTATGAGCCTCACTTGGTTTTATTTGCACTGCTTAGCCAGGGCCATGCCTCCCCTGGACCACATAGGGATGTGCACTCTTACCATCCTCACTAGTATCCCGGCCAGCTCTCAGGAGAGCTTGTTTTTGGGACAGCCACTCACACCACCAGCAGTAATTACAGTAACTCACCCTCCCCTGGCACATGCATTTTTCCATGCTGTTGATGGAAGACAAACCCCTCTAATCCCCTACTGTGCAAATGGCATTGCATAGTGGCACTAGTGCAGGTAAACAAGCACAAGCTCAGGCTCCTCCTTGCTGGAGGAACACGCTGGCCCTGGGAGACGCCCTGCCCTCTTTCCTGGGTGGAATTCCCTGCTTGAAGTGGGAAACACAGGAGCAGGAATACACCCCATCAGGGCTTTGCCAGTCACTATTAACACTTGCCAAATTTATAGCAATATATCAGAGCAGACACATACTTTTAAACTCCACAAGAATGGGTAAGACATCCACAGCCCTTCATCAAGAGGTGGATCAAGATGCTCCTGGACGTGCTCCACAGCAGTTTTCTTCCTTGTGGCTCACAGCAGAGACTTCAGAGTGCAGGGATGAAAATAGCCGCTGCCATGACAAGCCTGGAGTATGCCAGCTGGCAGCATTCGATCAAGGCAAGTTTTTGCCTCCTAAGGCCATACTTCTCCCCTCCACATACACACCAAACAAAATTTGCTTTCCTAGGAGCACTACAAAGTGTTTCTGGGCAGGATGCTTGGACGGCTGTGCCTGGGGCCAGCAATGAGCTGCAGCCAGGAGCCCAGACTGTTGCGGTGGGCTTTCCCTATAAACCATGGCAAAGGGCCATCTCTGAACACTTTTTCAAAGTGCAAGGCAGCCAGGTGGGGTTGCAAGTTGTGAAAGACCAACATAAACTTTCATACGCTCCTGGACCATTTCAAAACATGTTTCAACGAGCCCAGTCACACAGAGTTTTTTGCAAGGCCTTTTATGATTATATCTCTCAGCAGAGAAGACTCATGACTGCTTTAAAGAGAGAAAAGCAAACAAAAAGATGCAATTTAACTCCAAATATCTGAAGACAGTAACTAGGGAACCCAACTTTGGAAAACACAGTGCAGTGTTTATTTGAAGATAAAAACCACTGCTGCAAACCGCTCAGGTCTGATTTAGATTATAAAGCGTGTTGGGTTGTATAAATGCAAGGGATGTTTTAAAATCTTCCAGCAAGTCCCTTTCAGCAGTGCTACGCACAACAGAAACAAAGCAGCGGGTTCAGCCAGTGCTTTCACCAGCCCCCCTCCGCCTGCAGGGAGGTTTTACAAGCAGGGACCTGAGATCAGGGAGCCCCACTGGTCCTCTGACCAAGAGCAGGGCAATACCCAGGGAACCAATGTACTGCCCTGAGCAGCTCAGAGGGATCCTCCGCCAAGGAGCTATGAGAGTTGCAGTGACCTGTTTACCTGATGCAAAGGGTGTTCTCCAAAGGCCAGACTTCTCCCATCTCCAAAAAATACCCAGCATGCTTGAAGCAAGGGGCTATTGTTCAGGGAAATAAAAGGTCCTTACTTCTAGTGTCCAGCTCTGCATCCATGCTCCTCCCCTTTCCATGATCTGCAAGCTTGGTGAAGACTTGCTCAGTGTCATCCTGCTCACATGCAGGATCCATTAAGTCATCTACGCCAACCACATGGCTGTTGTTCGGAGGAACAAAGGGGTTGCCCACCCCAGAGTTAATAAAACATCGTTTGCAAAGCAAGGCTTTGGAGAACAACCACATAACCTTATCTGGCACAAATGGCGTTTGCTCAACATTACGCACTTTTGTTATAAAATCACTTTTACTATGGATGCCAGGACCCCCAAGAATTATGAATAAACATTTTTCTACTATGGCATTTTCCTTTCTTATGCATTTTCAAAGCCCTCAGGCTGAAATTTACATTTTCAGGGACAACTCCCAAACAACACAATCCCGCACTTTTCATGTAGGTCCTTTCACCCACAGATGTTTGTGTCCTTGCTTATGTAAAGGGTGACAAGCAGACCTGCTGGGCTTCAGCTTGTGACCCTCCACCCCCACCCAAACTACCCAAATCCAGATGAAGGGTTTATTTGCCCTCCCAGATTACCAGTTCATCAGCATTTGTGTTGCAGCACAGGCAAGGACCTTGTAATACTCCTGGTCCGGTCACATCCTCTTACACAAGCAGCGATGCAGCTTGATGAAATAATTAGTTTGCCAAGACACCAGCAATGATCTTTGGAGATGTGTAAATGGCAGCCAGCCTTGTGGGGCTTTGACACTCTGATCAAAGTGTAATATTTAGGACAAACATACAACTTGCTAATCGGTACCGATTTCAGGTCCTGCTTTTTCCACAGGGTCAAGAAGGGGTTACAGATAGGGTGTTTGGACAACACTCTGGAGATACATTAATCCTTTGCCAGTCTGATGTGGGGGCACCTCGAAGCTTGCTAATTCCCAGACCAGGACAAAGAGAAGGGATCTGGGTGTTCCCTGGGTGACCAGTCCTTGGAAGTGACTGCAGATGGGCTGCACCCTCACCTCACGACAAAAGACCAGCTGGAAGCAGGACTTGGGTTCTGCTGTGGATTACCTTCCCCTCCATCCTAAAAGGGCCTTGCCTGCTGTTAAACTTCCTTCTCAAAACTCTCCACTTTGACTGTTGAGAGAGGAGACTGCAGCAAGCTGTTGTACAAGAACACATGCTCTCAGTCCTCCTCTGAGAAGTCAGCATACAGCAGTTGCTATTGGAAAGGGAAGACCCTCGGACATGGCATGCCACCTGCAGACTATGACTAAGGGTGCAGATGACCCTGGCCTTCTTCAGTGCAGCACTAGGACAACTGCAACTCACAACCTTAGTGCAGAGGAAAAGGTGCATACATTCAACTCTAGCTGTCTCATCACTTAAGGCAGCCCATCTGAGTAGGAAACATACAGCTCCACTTTATGAAAAGCACTTCCAAAGCATCAGCATAATGCTCCTTTTTAGACCTGTGCAATTCTGCATGAGCTTAAAATGTCAATTTGACATTCTGAGCATCTGCTTCAGGCATCTACAAACCCCATGTTTCATTTACATTCTTCTCATTGCATTTGTGCTAAAAACAGAGGAGAAATTTTGAGAGCCAAGATTTGCCCCTTGAGATTAGAAGACTGGCAACTAATGCCAGGAAGATGATGGACATTTAGAGAGACTTCTGCACTAGGAGAATATTATAGCATCAGACACAGAGAGATTGTGGACTCTTCATCCTTGGAGGTTTCTAAGACTCAGCTAGACAAACCCACAGCATCCTGAACTAGTACTGGCAGTAATCCTGCTTAAATGAAGTGGCTGGACTAGAGACCACCAAAGGTTCCTTTGAACCAGCACTTCTGTGATTCTGAATATAAGAAAGGTATTAAGAAGGGACAGAAAAGGCTATCTTTAAATTAGTTAATAAAAAGAAGCAAGAATAGTAGCAGCCTGGTCATTACAGGCAAGGTCACTGCATTCCTTGGTACGTCATGTTATTTGCAATGGGCCTGCTGCATAATTTGAGAGGTTTTTCATTACATATGAAGTTGAACCACCTCTGAAATAGTTCCTGCTGAAGTTAATATCAAGTAATTCTTGCTTCCCACTGTCCCGTTTCCCAATACACCACATTTCTGCACTGACAACTGGTAATTGCACGGCAGGATCTGAAACATTTTGGCAATAGATCACAAAAACTCTTCAAGATGTAGGAGGAAATACGAGATTACACAAGAAATAGGAACACATTAGCCAGTTAACATGATCAGAAAAATTAACATTCAAGAAGTCATTTACAGGTTAGTGTTTTAAGAGGGAAACAATTCGAGAAGTTTACAACTGTTGTTTCATATTGCTAGAAAACTCCACCATGACACTGCCCGGTCCTTGTTCATGTATTTATCATGTCTGTGAGTTACTTCTATCTTTAAACTATACAGAAATTTTTTGCAACACTATATCAGAAGTAAAACGCCTGCTGGTCTGTCACAAGTGGGTCCCAAAAGCCAGGAGTTTCAGCAGTTCTTTTGGAAGTTGCACCTAGTCTTGGTTTTACACAGCACAGGTCAAATCTCATCTGTTCCCCAACCACATATAGCACCATTTTTAATGTTTACAATTCTGCAAGGGTTCTGCCTACAGCAATACCAGAATTGAGATGCCGGCAAATAATGGACAGACAACTGTAGAAATAACATTTTTGGTTTAGTGTTCACAATTTGTTTTACAGCTCATAATGAAATACTGTTACAGATATTCTACATTCGTACATTTCTAGCAAAATACACTTTTAAAAACATAAGGCACTTTAAGACTTCCTAGAACAAATGCTCATGATAAAAATTCAGTAAGAGGGCTGGATGAGAACCCTTCCTACTTTCAATGTTCAGGTCAGTAAAAGATCAATCCTCTAGTCAGGCAGGCAAATTAAATAATCAATACAGAGGTTTCCAAGATAGAGTTACTGCTGAATTAGTGTGCATTCTGAAGTAGTCTATTTGAAGTATCTTCAGTTGGGGATGGAGGGCATGGTGTAAGTAAGATGCATTATAACAGTTCTTTGAACCAGGACAAGTGGGTAACAAACACACATCGCAGGGATTAAGTTTCATTACTTTCATTGGATTAAATTCCTTCCATTCGTTATTGCCAACAAGAGTAAGGAACAAAAAGGAGCTGGTTCTCCCCTCCCTCCCCCCACTCGCATTATAATTCAACACAAGATTTCAGACTCAAAATGACCATGACAGAATCCCATGAAAAACTGCATCTGGCCACTTCAGGGTATGTTTAAACATTCATTACTAACTTCCTCAAGTCTCACCTCTTATTAAAGAAAGAGAAACACAAAAGAACTGGCAACTGTAGAAGTTTCTTCCAGTCAAATTGATATTTTGCTCCTTTTTAACATGACCTCACTGTTCACATTAAGTACCTGCATTCAGAAACGCCCCAGCAGCTCCCCTTGGCAGAGAGATGGTGGGGCAGAGGATGAATGCAGGCAGGGCCCCAGGCCCCACGGGGAAGAGGGAATGAGCAACTGCTTCACACTCTTGGGTCTCAGCTTAAGAACAGTTTCAAAAGCCAGACGTGCTGGGCTGCTGTAGCAACAAGGGGACTGATACCAAAACACTAACTGAGGATTTCGCTCAGAGATGCATCTATAGGAACTGAAATACACTATTTAAAACTGACAAAAAGAGCTATAATGCTAGCAAAACCACTGTTTACTTCTCAGAGCCCCTGAGAATGGGATGGTAGGAACCATTCAAAAGTGTACCTTCAAGTTTTGTCTCGCTTATTTTATTGCCCAGTACATTTCCCAGTCTTTGGGGACTACGAATTGCTGAAAAACTTGACTCCTGTGGGCTCAGTACGTTAGGCACTACAGTACAGATCTGCATCCTTAGTCCACTCCAGTCCACCCCTGAGAGGAAAAAAACCCCAAACAAACCCACAAACAACCAACCATCTGTTTTTCTTTCAAGTCCTGACTTACTTGAATTGCACTTTAAAGCCCAGCAGCAAAAAGAAAAATTGGTAGCTATATTCAGGAATATATATACATTTTTAAGAGACATTTTATCAAGTGTAAAAATGCATAGAGATATCAACTGCATAAGCTGTCAAGTTTTGACCCGGCTACAGTGAGGAAGTAGTAAAAAAAAAAAAAAAAAAAAAAAAAAGATTAGCGTTATTAGCCCTATTAGAACTGGGGCAGAAATGGGTTGCCTGTTCAGTTAGGAAAGCAAATGCAGCTAAGGATGGAGCCAAATCAGAACCAGCCACCATTGGTCTTAACCCGTCACACACAGAGGTGTTACTGTGCAAACAGGAACCGTGGTGCAATCTAAATTTGTGAAGTGAAAAAACGCATGACTTCAAGACAGTTGCTGCTAAGAGAGGAAAGAAAGGTGGTACCTCATGGCCCTGAGCTCAAAAGATCGTGAGAACTCAGCTTGTGTGGCTCACTTTCACTGGCACAAGAGCCAAGCTCTAGATCACTCAGTTGCTCACCACTGTTATACTAGCAGCCAATTTAAAATTGTGGCTCTGCAGTCATTTTACTGTCCTTCAGCACTGGTATGACAACATTCACTTGGGACAGGATGAAGCATCTGAAAGTGGAGATGAAGAACAAAACACAGGCCACTCACTGATCCCAATATAACTAACAGCATGCAGTCAGTTTCTCTCAGAATCTGTAAGTTCTTCCCAAGCAAACCTCACAGAATTTGCTAAAGTGACATCCAGTTGCTTTGCACATGTTCCTTATTGTATCTTAAAAACATATGTTAAAAAAAACTATTTGGAAGGGCACAGAACATGTGCAATTTAGTTCCTTGTGGATCTGTGCGTGTGGGGAATCTTCAGACTAAGTTGCAATGATTAATAACGGACAGGGAGCTATCTTACATCTACATCATTTCTTTCAAATTCCAGTTCTCTCCAAAGGAAACTGGGGAAATGAGCAGTGCTGTCAAGGAAATGCAAGGCAAGAAGTTCAACCTGCACACCAAGACAGACTGGAATGTACAAAGTTTCACAGACCTTGTTCTTCAGGTCACATTAAAAACTGTAGTCTAATAATAATAAAAAAAAAAAAAATCACTAAAGCTAGTTACAAAGAGTAGAATTATCAAAGTGCTTTAACATATAAAGTGTCAAATATAATTAAGCAGGACCATTGACAGAGAGCTGCCATAAGATAGTCAAATAGGTACGTGCATTTTCTGAATGCAGGAGAGGAGCACAGGTTTTTAATTTCCCCCCTGAGGACCAAAGTGGGTTAAGAAAAGCTTTTCTTGTTAATTTAGCTTCTTAATACAATGTATTTGCTCTGCTCATGCATTCAAAAGCACAGTTGGATTTGATCCGTCTGAAACTGCATTAAAAGGACTGTGTGCCATGAAATATTAATAAAGGGGCAGCTCTCACTGAGCAAAATACACAACAGCTGCATAAAGTAGGTTTATAGATACCTGTCAATTCATAATATTAATTTTATAAGCTATTTCTTGTTACTTAAGAATTCTGAGCTATCTTCTGCACTTTCCTTTAAACCTAGTTTAAGATAACTGAATGTGTTATTTGAGCAACCCAACAGATTGCCAAAGCTATTATAAAAAGATACAAACAAATAAATAAGGAAGAGGTTTCAAAACCACCTTGTGCAAGATGCTCAAACAATGCACCTTAGCCTCCCTACATGGCTTTTCCTCTCATGTTATGAATAAGAAAAAACATTCTCCACAGCACTTCTCTCAGTACTGACAATTAACTAAGCTGCTGCCTACTTTAAGCAGATGACCTTAAAGATGGAAAGCAACTCTGTACCAAGCACTGCAGAGCTAGCTGCAGCAGGGAGACATGGCTGTTTAGAACCAAGAAATCAAGACCTTTCTTGCCATTCACAGATATAAAGACAGATTTGCTCCAGTAAGCTGAGACTCAAAAACGTGATACAGAGCATTGCATCTGGTCCCCTTCACAGGCATGTATGACCACAAGTCTGAAGTAAAACCACGTCTCAGTAGAACAACTTGTCTATTTTCTGAAGGCACCATAAAGACAGCAACACTCCAGGTGTAATGGGAAGAGGCAGAGGGAGGAAAAATAACAAATACAGTTAGGAGGAAACACTACGAGCAGCTTGGTATAACAAGGGTGAAAAAAGGTGGCTCAGTCCTATAATGGCTGTAAGGTCTGTAACAGCACAGAGACCCTACACCTCTAGGCAAAAGAAGAATAACCAGAGTTTGGAAAAATCTAGTCCTGAACAAAGAAAAACAACACCTCCCATTTTTAGTAGATGGGTGTAAAATCTGTAACTGAAATCAAAGGAGACAGCAAAGAAACAACACTATACAAGACACTGGGGTCCATACATACTCACATGGCATCATTAGCCTGTTTCTGATTTACCACAGTGTTAAAATATCTGGACAGTCTCCTTCACTCTGCAGGATGACTGAAGTCCAGTGAAGTGTCATATATTAAAACCCTTCTCAATCCGCCAGTGAGAACAAAGCCCCTTCCCCAGCCTATATGAGGTGGGCAGGGAGGTGTATGTCTCCCAGACAGCAGGTGTTTCTAACAACCCCAGGCACCCTACAGGCAGTATGCCACTGAGTTCTGTTAAGTAGCACTGCACCAGGCAAGTCTAAGCTTGCTAACATGTTCTGTCCCTTACATGGACTTGACGAGTTTCTCATGAGCCCTTCAGGCCAGAGGCTCATGCTTTGCTGTTCCATTATTGCTTCTCAAATAAGTTTTCCTTCCTGTCTCCCTCTCTTGCTCCCTGTTATCCCAGGAGGACTTTCTGCATCCTGCGAGCAGCGACACTGGCTTCATCCTCTGAGTCAGACTCACTCTGGGAAGTAGAGCTCTGGGAGGCAGAGCTGCAGGGAGAGGAGCACTCTGGAGAGCACAGGTAGTGCATCAGCGGGAGGCGATACTTCCCACAGAAGTCAACAAACTTGATTTGTCTGACGCAGCTGTCAAAGTAGACACCTGTAATGGCAGAGAGGAGAGTAGCAACATATGAGACCCCATGTGGAGAAATCTGTAAGCTCTGCAAAGTTGTTGCGTCTGGTGCAAATGCCTCAAATTTGGATTTAATTGACACAGCACTGGACACAGAAGGACAAGGGATACTGGAGGAACAGAAGGGACCAGGACACCTATGGAAATGTGAAATTTATTTTTTTTAATAATAATAAAAAACCAATCCTGTCAGAACAGCACATTCTACATAAAAATACATAGGGCAGCTACTTCCAAAGAATTTGGCAGTTTTCTTCTAAACATTAGGCAGAAATCTCAGGTTGGGAATTTGCAAACTTCTTAAATGTCAAATTCTTTCATCCACTCTATTTTCAAACTTGTCAAATGTCTTCTACCAGCTAGCAAAAATGCGTTCACAAATAGACCTTCGTAGCTCTACTTTTCCTCTGCTTGAGTGAAGTCACCACGCTGAGTTTGGATGCTACTTTCCATGGCAACAGTGTTGCTGTAACACACAATTACGTTCTCCTCCTGTCACAGAAAGTGATTTTAGACACTCACATTTTCAGAAGTTCCCAGTGGTGTTTTAAGTCCTGGCTGGTCTGGAGTAAGCTTTTATCCTGCCCTGCTAGAGCAACGCTGCAGTACTGTGCTAATTCATAAGGAAAAATGAAAAAGAGCAAAACCAATCCACTGCTATCCAAGCTGTGCAAAACTCTAAAAAAGGAAACATTTTCTTCCATTCCAACGCAAGTTCCAGCCCTTCTGTCTTTGCTTATGAAGCATGCTTTGATATCGTTTTGTGAGGAGATAACAGCCTGCATTATGACTGCAGGGTATATACTAATTAATGGGTTTTTTTCCTTAATCTCCTAAAGGCTAAGTGCACAGATCATTTACTCTGGATAAAGATTAAACATTAAGCCAAATTAAGCCCAAGTATTCCAGGCTTTTCTACGAAGTCCTCTCTTTCCAGGAACTACACATTAGTAGTCCCAAACATGAGCTGAGGAAGTTGTTTTTGGCAACTGCCAAGTGCTACAGCCTCTCCTCTTTTCCATTCAGAAATTAAGCTTGCTGTTCAACCAGAGTGCTTGCAAAACTTCTTCTCTCCATTACTTAGTCTGAGCTATTTCAGGGCAGACAGATCGGAAACTTCAGACCATAAAAGCACAGTGCAGTGCTGGGATGAGCTGCGAAGACTCTGACAGAAAGTCTTACATTCCCATGCAAATACAGTAAACCAGCACTACAACTTTGAACATCACTCCTAAGTGAACAAGCTTCCTTAAAGACAAGTTTGAGGGAGACCTGGAGCCAATGAAATAGAGATAGAATTTGGATGGAACAACGCATCTAACTTGACTGAGCTACTGATGTCATGGCAAGTCAGAGGGAAAGAAAACCCACCCGGTAAAAGCAGGAAGTAGAGCAGTGAAGGTGAACTTACCCCCGCATTTAGGATTGGGACAGTTGCTGGCCAAGCTCAGATACCGGACAAGATTCTCCGGGAGATCGCTGGGGGCATAGGGAACATTGCGAGTTTTAATGGTGCGTCCAGCCAGTTCCTGAAGGCTTGGGGGATTGTAGGTCAGGTCACGGACAAATCGAACCACCAGTGGGTTCCCACGCAAGCTCAGCTCTTCTAGGTGAACCAGGTTAAGGATCTCTCGAGGAAGGTAAGTCAGCAGGTTATTGTGCAGGCTAAGGGAACGCAGGGAATGCAGCCTGAGGACAGAGATGGAAACCCAGTCAAGATGTGCAAGAAAAATTGTTCCACAACTACATTACACACAGACCTGATTATTCTCCCCTCTCCCACCAATTTATTTTTCTTTGCCTTTTCTTCCTTTTAAAGTATAAAACCATGCTAAAAGAGCTGCTGTTACTCCAGCACACGCAATGCCCTAGAAACTTGGTTCAGCTCTGGAATGCCTGTTAAAGAAACACAGTCTTAAGCATGCTGGTGTCCCTCTCGGTATTCCCCCCCACTACATCCCAAAAAAGGTAGCACAGAACAAAAGTATATAAATGAGTGCTTTCAGGGGAGATAATGTTTCCTTGTACTCACTGCATGCATCATGAATGGTTCTGTGCCATACTTTGACTAAGTCACCTGCTTTCATTCGTGCATTAAAGATGACTGCTGGTAGGCAGCCAACCCTGGAAAACCCCATGTTTTCATTGCTTGCGGCTGCATCACCTCGCGCTCTGATACTACCAGATCTCAGAAGTTAAGAAAGGCCAGGTGAAGCTAGCATCCGCACAGGTGACAAGCAGCTTTTTGGCTGATGGTGGAGGCGGTTCTCCTCTCTCAGGAAGCACAATGCAATGCCCCAGCACAGCATCCAGGGATGCTCTCAAACCAATACAAGTTACAAGACAGCTGAACGTTGTACATCAAGCCCACTACACCATAAAATTCCAACTCAGAAAACTCTGTACTGTCATTCAATCACTTCTGCAGTTACAGCTACACAGTGAATTCTTCACCTCCCATCTTAGGCTACTCACACAGATTTTGCAATGTCCTTTTGCCCCCATTATGAAAAGATAAAGCAGTAACTTATCCTCTAGTTCTGTACTGTAGGATTTAATGAACACTAAAACATGCTGAGATCCTACAGTAAGAAACGCCAAGGGAACACAGGGGATGGTACAACAAAAATAACCACACACAAAAAGACTTTGGGTGAAAGACAAAACAGACCAAGCGTTCATCACTAAGAATACAGTAGCATGGCACTTTATGCTTTCTGACTCACCCAGGTACTTCCTAGGGCTTCCTGTACAAATCTATTAATTCACCTTAAAGTGTACACTTGGTGACATTTTTTTTTCCATAATCCTTTGATTGAGACTTCCATATTATATATTCATGGGCTGCTTCTTCATCTTCCTGTTCCAGTCTAGTCACTTTAACAAACCAAAGGACAAATAGGTCCTCCCAGGTGCTTTATCCACATACGCAGAAGAAAAAGTTCAGAGAGCTAATTACAGCTGGTGGCTGATAACAGTAAATACTCACTGTGCTAGCTGAGGTGGAATGCTCTGGATCTTGTTGTCACACAGAACTAGGTAGCTTAGAGAAGGCAGGTTTGCTAATTCAGGTGGAATTGAAGTAATGAAATTCCCTCCAAGATACAGAAACTCTAAACTGAAAAAAAAGAAGATAAAACACTGCATTATTTCATTAAGGTCATTTTCAATTTAATTTAATACTAGGTCTTCTCATCTCCTGCATCCCTTAAAGAAAACTTACAGATAACTATGTATGAGATAATTTGCTGGGGGGGGGGGGGGCATGTTGCATATCAGAATTACAACAGAACTGCTGTTTCAAACAGATTATGTTGAGATTTACCTCCAGCCTCCTGCAGTCACCATGACACCTGCAGGTAGGCACCAGACAACTATGTATTCCTACACCAACCCCACATGCAAAGCTCCTGCTTGTACTTCCAAGGAAGAGCAGCCTGCGCACACAGGGTCTGCAGCACTGACGCAGCTCCTGCTGCAGCCAGCGGGAGCTCATGGTTTCAGTAGGAGCAAAGCAAGAGAGCAGTGGCTCTCCCTGTAAATCTGGGCTCTGCACAAGCTCTAGTTGCTCTTTATAGTGTAATTTGACTCCTCGGTGACTAACTGCAACCCTTCAACAGAAGTCAGAGTCATCCAGTCCTGCTTTGATACAATTTACATACCAACACCACCACAGCTGCAACAGCGCAAGTACACAAGTACAAGCATGCAATTTCTCAGATAGATTGATTTCAGTACACTGAAGTTATTGAGCCCAAAGCTACCAAAACCAGTATCTGGGCTTAACTGCAGTTTGGGCCTAAACAAAAGAAAACAAAAAAGAAATCACTGGATGTCCTGCAAAAACTCAGTAGATGGAAGACAGGAACGAAGAGAGGCACTAGGTCCCTTCTGCCAGGTGGAGCCCTTCTAGGAACAAAAACTGGCAAGCGCTTCTCTCCAACGTAATAGTTTCAAGTCCTCACTTCACAGAGCCAAATAGTTTTCCTCCCCTGTTCTCAGATGCTGTCCGAAAGAGGAGCAAAGGCAGGCTCAGTTTGGGTATTTCTGGCTGGGAAGGGACACCAGTGCTAATCACGGTCCAGACAACACTTTTTCCCATGCCTGAAAAAAGCGGATCCCACAGTCCTGTCTGCAGGTGCTGGTTCAAGATCTCTGATGTGTACTCAGTTTAGCTGCCTAACTCCAGTGTACACTGGCCCCCTCTGATCCATCAAGCATTCCCTGCAGGCCAGGGAAAGAGAAGTCATCCAGGCTCCATCAGCCCTTCTTTAAGAACTGCTTATAACCTCCTTGGAATAGGACCTCACCCCAGCAACTGAGAAAGTCTATGGATACAACTGGCAAAGAAACACAGGACCAAACCCCCTAAGGGCCATGTTGGTCAACCCAGAGAACGTCTGAACCCTGCAACTGTGCCACAGCATGTGCAGAGCACCAGAGAAGCTCCTCCCCGAGACTTCCCCTGGGATGGAGCAGAAGAGCAGTAGAAAGAGACTATTTTGTTCAGCTCTTGCAAGAAACTTGAAACCCAAGGATTCAATGACAGCATCTGCTTGGGCTACAGGGGCCACAAACACAGCACAAAGGTCTATCTGACCAACAGAGAAGAACAGAACAACAGACCTCTGCAGCACACCAGGAGATGCCCACAGAGCTTAAACTGCCCCTGAATCTACTTACCTTTTTCACATATAACTGAAATTTGACAAAGTGAGCACAAAATTAACCCTTAAACTGAATTTGACTTTATGAAAAGAAGTATCTATACTTGCTTCGGTTGAGAGGTCAAGTGGGACAGCACACTTCGAGGTTATTCTGAACACACAAGAAAAGTACACAGGAAAAAAAAAAACCATCACCAAAATCCCACTGCTCAAAAGTAGTCCCTCGTCTACAAAGACAACCTCTAGGTGAGGAGTGGGGGCAGGAGGAAGGCTTCTGCACAGAGGCCACGTCAAGGGGAGATTATTTTTAATTAAATTTTGATCCCCTAACAAAGCCCTGAGTTTTAACCAAAACTCCTCCTTCAACCTCCATTGTTTCCCAAGGTGGATTTAGGCTGCTTAGCTCTCATGAGGGACTTAACTGCTGACCATACAATTCCTAGGCATATTTTAACTCCGTGCCATTGCTGGAGCCCACACTGAAAACTGATGGGCAAGGGAATTCTAGTAATGTGGATTTCAATGTTTAAACAAGGTTTAGATATGTGCAAGTTTCCACTTCCCAGGAAAATTCTCTGTGTTTGAAGATAATGTCTGTAAAGCCACATTGTGTAAAAACACATACTACCAGGGAAGGGGAAGAGGGGTGCCAAATACAGAGTAAAAAAGGTTTTTGGAATTCATTTCAAAGTGTGAAATGCGTAAGTTTCAAGAGCAGCTCACTGCACACCCTAAGCCTGCAAAAACACTGCCTACAAACTGCTTACAGCTTTCAAATACATTATTTGTAAAGTCCGTGTAATGAAAGCACTCAGTTATACTAGCTAGGATATAAAGCCCCAATATCAGACTACAATCTCTCTAATTAAAAACCCACTAAATAAGATAACTCCTTCAGTGATAACAAATGGCTTCTTTAAAAACTGTTTGCTTTTTACCCATCTTCTGACTCACCTTTTTGAGGTCAATAGATTAACAACTCCCTGGGCCCAGCCTAGTACAGCAAATTCAGAATTTCCAACATCAACTTAAGATATGGATTAGAGGGTAAATTTATTCCAAAAGCATAAGAGAGATGTTTTGAAACTATAAAGAAACTCATTTTAAATACAGCAAAGATAGCCTTCTAGCTTCCACTGAAACACTGCTCTGTAGGCAAAAGAAATCTGTAACTCTCGTCCCCCAAAACACAATTTTCTAGAAAAAAGGATCTAGCCTGGTCTTGGCTGAGCAAGATGGAGAAATTAACAACAGTCATTTCTGCATCAAATCAAAGTGTCAGGAATTGTTTGAGCAAAGCTAATCACAACACAGGCAGGCATTTTCAAGAGTCACAACCCTTTTGTAATGACCACTGACCACACCACTGGGGCCACATTCTGTTCCCAGCTCATCTCCTGGTCTGATTTTCATGTCATACTAAGCCCCTACCTGGAGGCCAAAGCAATGCTGGATCTTGAGCTGTCCTGCTCCGGGGACAGTTTGCTGCTCCATAAGATCAGCAAGAGCACTGCTGAGCTCTGCTCCCTTCACAAAAGAGCCTGCAACAAGGCAATCCACAACATTTACCATAGTTTTTCACAGGAGGACTACAGCAGAGATGGAACTGAGCTTAGTGAATACTTCTAACTCACCTTTCACACCAAGGCCCAGTTTTTCTGACAATCATTAATCTGTATAGTCATTTGGAGCAGCCAGCTACAGTCTCATGCATCACTGTGTACACAAGAGGGAGAGCTGGAATTTTTCCATACTTTCAAAAGTCAGTCCAGGAACTGGACTTAGAAAAGCGAACATAAGCTCAGTTCTTATTTTTGAAGCTAGAATAAATTATGTACTTCCAACCTGCTACATAGACTCTGGCTAAAGGAGTTTCAAGAAGGGACAAACACTAATAAAATCCATCACAACAAAAACTCGAAAAAAATTCCGTTTGACAGAGGAACTAACGGGGGCTCACAATTTCTCTCCTGCCTTTTAGCAATGTTTACAAACACACCAATAAAAGGCCAGAGTGCCTTTCAGCCTCATACTCAGCAGCCCCCCACTCAGCACAGCCAGTACTAACTGCTGACGAGCAGTAGCACCCCATCAAGCCCAGCCAAACCCATCGTAGGTCGCTGCTCCCTAGCAGGGGATTTCACAGCACCGGGCTGTTAAGCGAGCAGAGAAAATCCTTTTACATATGGGAAGGGAGTAGGGTAATGCTCAAACAACTGTGGATCGATGCAGGTGGTGGCAGCAACGTTTAACACACCAAGAGGCTGTATATTCTTGCTTAAGTATGTCCTTAAGGTTTCCAGGTCATCATACTGCATGAAATGAATCAAAAAGCCCCAAAACACTCAGTAAATAAGAACAGCCCATTCTGAGCGCTAGAGGTATTTCTGATACCCTATCAATTCATAGCCATCAACACTTGCATAGTCATGTTTCAAGGGGAGAATGTCTCCTGGCATAGAAGATACTAAAATTTTCAATCCACCCTGTTTCCCCACAGATGCTTCTTTGAATAAAATTTAACAGCTGACATCAAACAGATGCATCTAAATAGGTAATCTAAAAAGAAACAATGAGTCTGAAACAGCTCCAAGTCTTTTTAAGATAAACTTTTTCGCAAGAAATTTCCAAGACAGTTTTGAGGCTCATGCAAGGGAGGAATTTAAAAGCAGCCCACAATACACTCCTGTCAGCCCTGTTCTACAATTTGCTAATTCCTAAGAGAACTGCATAGCCTTTGCTGACATGCAAATTTAAGATCAAACGGTTGTCTGAAAACTATTTGCAAAACGTTTGAAGAGGGGAACAAAAAGGGAGGCAGCAAGCAGATTTACTAATGCTGTATCTTTATCAAAGCTTCACTTGCCGTTTTTCCCACACTGTAACAGCGGTTCTTAAGCGTATGCTTGTCTAACATGCTTAATACTACCCACAAATAAAAGCAAATACTCTGGTTTTCATTGCATCTAAGCCTTTACACAAAACTTGGATGAATCCAGTCAAGCGTTTGAGGCCTTTGATCCCAGCCCTTGCACAACTGGGCTTTACTAGAGGAATTTGCACAAGGAGGAAAGGAACATGCATGGCAACCACCTGGAAAGAGCCTGGCTCTTTTCCAAGCTCCTGGTGCTCTACTGAGCGTGAGAGTATTAACCAGAAGAGTAAGACTAAACCTGAAATCTGCATCAGGAGATTCAAGGTATTGACTGCATTTCTCTAAGCTCTTGAGAATTTTTCCCTATACAGGACACTGCAAGTCATTTCCCCCAGTGTGCACACTGATGAGGGCAATCTCTGCACCCTTAAGCCAAAAGTCACAGTGAAGATTAGGCTGTATTTTACCAGACTTGCCAAAAAAAATTGGTCTAGAACAGGCATAAACAGATGATCACATTTCTAGCTCACCAGCTGAAACACACAATGACCCTTAGCGCATTCCCAGCTGGATCAGCAGAGGAAGAATACACACAACCAATGCAGCTGTGGGATGCCTACACAGATCACCGTTCAGGAGTTGCTGGGGGTCGTGAATCGAGTCTGAGTGAGAGTGACTGACCATAACACCTCACACTGAAAACACAGCAAGGTCAATGCTGCTGGGAGAACTACAGAAAAGATGACATGAGCTAAACTTATCTTTTATCTGGCAACAAACAAGAAAGTGATGCAAAGAGGGCTGGTCTCACCCATCTGGTGCATTTTCTACTCTAAATTCACAGCAATAGCCTATGCTGCAATTCAGGTCTTGCACTGCACTGACACTGCTAGCTGACAGTAACTGGGGGTGGTGGGCACCGGCACAGCCTCAACATGATCAAAGAAAGTCCTCAGCAGGACCCACAGTTACCTTTCTCAGAAATGTAAGGGGCTGTTGCAGGCCACCATAGACATTTTGGTGGAATTCAGAGGACAGCATTTCATTTTCGTAATGGAAAACATGAAGCAAAGGCTATTCACCCTTGGTGCTGGCATGCTATGATCACCATCACCCTGCTGCCATCACCAGAGCAATCATGATCATCCACTTATGAAGCCATGTGAAGGAAGCTTCAAGCACCACGATGTCTACAGGTGGTCCCTCTGCAACAGCCTAGGAGATAACTGATAATCAGGTAAAAGGCACTCACTTTTCATGCCAGATCTTGCATTCCACACAAAGATTTGTGTGGACAAGGATGAGGCAGATGGCTGAAGCCGGAAAGAGGAAGACAAGAAAGCAGGACTGGCTGTGGTTCATATCACTGTTCATTAACTTGTCAAATCACAAACAACATGCTAAGGAAAAGTTTTTGCACAAAATGACTGACTCCAGCTTGCTGCAAAGCTGTAGTTTTATTATCTTTATGTGAATAACAACACATGGCACATGTCTTTCATTCCAGGACCTTTGCTTTTGCAGTTGCCAGCATGTTCCTTCTTCGGCAGATCAAATCCATCAGCCTTCTGCTATTTCAACTTCACCACGTAGACTCCTTACCTACCATATTCCTGGCCTTCATTAAAACTGATATGCTACCCCTTCAAAAACTACAACAGGAAACTGTACACAGTGCAGAGCCCAGATATTCCCTGGAAACATAAGCAGTGTTTCTAGATCTCTGCAGCTCTGCTCAGCTCTATAATCAGTGACTGGAGCAAAAGGGAAGCTGCCAGGGTCACAGGAAGAAGAAAACTCCTGGCCTCTGGAACTCTAGTACCAGCAGGAGGAACATGTCCGGTCAAAGTGCTGCCTGCATTCCCTCTGTGGTTTCAGAGACCATGAGACATGAGAAAAATTTATTTTACGGGAAGCTGCATATGGAAAAAGGCTCAAAGTCTTGGCTTGCCAGCAACAGTGAGATGGACACTTGCAGCTTGAGCTGTGAGGTTAGCAGAAGCTCCAACACCTACACCAGGTCCTACCTCCCAGCCCAGAGCTCAGAAACAAATAGATGTCCCCATGCTGCCCTGCCACAACAGCTGGCTCTCCTCTACCCTAGCTCAGGCTCATTTTACCCACTGCAACACTACACATGCTCACACTGCGACTCCTCTCTTGCTGGCAGGCAGGAGGAGGGTCTGGCAGCAGTTTCTCTCCAGTATATATTCACTATCTTTTTAGCAAGGGTGTCAGGTCACTTGTTATCTGTCTCCCTGGTGAGGCACAGATTCGCTATCTTGAGGTAAAGTTCAATTATATTATGGTGAGACATTAGCAGAAATTCAATGAGTTAGCAGTGATTACACGGGCAGCAGACACAAGCTGAGTCTAGTCTAGTTTTTCTACCTGACACATCACTTTGTGACAATAAATAGATAGTTCAATAGCCTTGTCTGCATTTGCCCTCTGAGAATTGTCATTCTGGGGTTTGAGCATGACCAGCCCAAGAAAACCTGCAGGACAGGACAAACACTTCAAGGCAGGCTAGAGGAACAATGCAGAGTAACCACGCAGTGGTATTTTGACAGTGGTGCAGCATAGAGCACAGCACACAGCCCAGTGGGGCACCACACACAGCACTACACAGCCTGGTACGTTCCTGGGGTCAGCAGCAAAACAGAAAGCAGGGCTGAAGTTTGTTTTCTTGAAGGGGGGAAAAGAAAAAAATTTAAAAATTAAAAAGAGAGAGAAACCACAACCACACATGAGAGCATGTAAGCAGCAGCAGGGAGCCTCTGCCTCAGAGATGGGCACAATTAGATCCCAGTCACACCCTAGATGCTACCAGGCATGCCATGCAGTCTGCGTGGATCACCTCCCACACACAACTGCCCTCCTCCATTGGCCTTCTCTCCCATGAAGTTTGTGCCTTTGTCCCCATTTCCTGTGTTATCCCTGAATCACCTGCTCCTGAACAGAGAGAAAGCTGAGGTTCCTCCTCCTCCTCACAACAGTCCCAATCCAGGACGCAGCCCAACTTTACCAAGAAGGCCACGGGCATTCTCTAGAACTCAAAATGTCTCATAGCATCTCTCAAAATTATCTTAACACAGCATTGCTCCAGATGTTCGACAAGCGCACGCTGTGCCATCTGGGCAAAAGCCAGATACCCAACTGTATTACACTGCAGTGGACAAAACCATTTCCCACCAGCACCCAAGCAGTTCTAGTACCTCCACTCTAAGACCGTGGGAGACAGCACCCCACATACAACATCCTGTGGTTCCACTGGATGCAGCTCTGCTGAGCCACGAGGGCAAATCCAGCTACTTAGGGTCAAGGTTGCTGGAATTTGTGTAAGAGAGGCTGGTTCTGGCAAGTCCCTTGGCAAAGACCTGGGGTGAAGAAAGTTCAGACCCAAAGCCTTACCACAGAGCCCTATAGGGGCTAGGCTAAGGCTTGAGAAACCAGCAGCACACACTGAGGAGCCTGTGTGTAACGCGAGACAGAACACCACCTCTGGCTTGCCCAGGAGGATGGCAGGTGTCAGAAGTACCTATCCCAGGTCAATGCGGGCAGTCAATACCCAGTCCTACCCAAGATCTGCAGGTTTCTGTCATCGGCCTTGGGTGGTTAGATCCAGTTCCAGAGCCAGCATCCCACTGCACCTGATCACAGCCTAGGACTCTATGCTTCAGAAGGTCTGTCAGCTGCTCTGTCAGATCTACATCAGCTGGATGGGTGGAGAGAAGTACAACACAAACCCAACCATGCCAGCAAGCACCCTGACAAGACTGGAGCTGTATCAGCAGAACAGCCCTATTGTTTGCAAAAGCCACAACCAGATCTTTATTCTCCTGTGCAGTCTCTCACACAACCATGAGCTGCATCAGACCAGGGGGTTTATTTCGCTCTCGTCTAGAGACCTGTTGGCACTCATACCAACCCCACCACTGTTAGCAGAGCCTCCCCTGCACCAAGGCAGCCCAGGGACCAGGAGATCCTGAAAGAGTCGCCCATTTTGGGAGCACAGAAGGCCCATCGTCTGCCTGAAGAGCGGCTCTGAGTTTTGGTACCTCGACCTGACGAAGGGGAGGGAAGCCACACGTTAGTAGCAGCGGTGCTTAGAGACATCTGGGGCCAGACAACACTCCTGTCCCGAGCGGGAGCAAGACTCGAGGCGTGCCGTCGGCGATGCCCTGCTCTGCGGCAAGAAAATCCGGTTGGGTTTGCCTGGCAGCCGCCCGGGGCTTTCCTCGTCCCCCCGGGCAAAGGCCCGTCCCGCCCGGCGCCCTGCCCTCACCTGCGGAGCTCCTGGATTTCAGGCGGGATGCCGTGCAGGCGGTTGCCGCCGAGGCTGAGGCTCTGCAGCCCGCGGAGCCCCAGCAGGGCGGGCGGCACCTCGGCGAAGCGGTTCCCGCTGAGGTTGAGGACGCGGAGGGAGCGGCCGAGCGGGGCCTGCCCCAGCCCCTTCGGCAGCGAGCCGGGCCCGCCCAGCCGGTTGTTCTTGGCCAGCAGCGTGTGGAGGCGCGGCAGGGCCAGCAGCTCCGCGCCCAGCTCCGCCAGCCCCGTCCCGCTCACGTCCAGCACCTCCAGTGCCGGGAACCACTGCGACAGCCCGGCGGGCAGCGGGCCCGACAGCCGCCGCGGCGACAGCACCAGTCGCCGCGCCTCCGCGCTGCGCCGCGCCGACAGCTCCGCCGCCAGTTCCACTTCTTCCTCGCCCTCCTCCGGCGCCGCCGCCGGGCCGCGCCACGCTGGCTCCGGCTCCAGCTCGGGCTCGGGCTCCATCTCTGGCTCCGGGGCCGCGCCGCCCGCCGCCGCCATCCCGCTCTCACCGACCGACGTCCCCGCGCGGCGCCGTGACCCTTGCGTCACCCCCGGGGCTCCCGCGCCTCACCCCGCCCCAGTCCCGCCCCAGAATCTGAATAGCCCCGCCGGTGCCTCACCGGCCCCATGCTCGATCCTGGGCTCGCCGCTCGCTGAAGCGAGAGAGCGGCCCCAGCGGCCGGAGAGAGGCGAGAGCAGCTATGCAGGTTGCGGGGAACCCGCGGGCGGGCTGTGGACTAAGAGCGAGACCCACCGCGGCCCCGGAACGAGCATGCGAGGGAAGTGCGGGAGGTGGGGGGCAGCGCCTGTGCAGGGGCTAGCACCCCCCGCCCTCGCCCCCGGCGGAGGGGAGACCGCTGCCGCCCCCACGGGACCGTTACTCACCCCCCCGGTCACCATTACATCCCCGAGTTACCGTCACAGGCGCCGGGTGCCCGCGGGGGTCCTGGAAATGGCACCTGCGGCCTCCCAAGGGCTGCGCAGCAGGCTCACTGAGCTCTGAGTTCCTCTAACCGAAAAATTAAAAAATAAGCTTCCTCCTGTTCTTTTCACTCATCCTCAGACCCTGGAGAAAGGCACACTCTATCCCGCCTGGGCCCCAAGGCCTCTCTATTGGGGCTGCTGGCTGCGGGGCCTGGCCTGAGGCACCCCCGGCCTTGCAGTTGGCTGGTGTTTTGTCCAGGGTTTGTCTGTTTTGGTCCTTGCAGACCTGCTGCTGGTGGGACACCAGAACAGAGGTCCCTCCCCCAGAGTACCTTGGTGTATCTCCTTGCGCAGATGCGAAAAGACAGCTTTAATCTTGAGCTAGGGCACTGGCAGGGGTTAATCCACAACGCCTAAGCCTGTCAGGCGAAGAGGCCTGGTGCAGGTGGCAGACTGATACAGAGCTGACCCTGCCTGTACCATATATGAGCAGGCAATTTGAGATTCGTGATTTCAATTCATAGCCCTTTGGACATAGGTTAACAGTGGTGTAATGGGTAATCTCCCACTGGAAGAAGCAGCAGCAATATGTGACGAGAAGTAGGAGATTCACAGCCTGAGGGAACTTTTGCCCTGACCAAGTCTGGGCTTAAGAAACAGATTTTGCTTCCTTGTGATGCATAGAGGAACCAAAAAGAAGGGAGCCACAATCTCCCACCCACTTAAAACAATTCATATACACAAAAGCCTCTGTCATCTCAGAGTGAAAGAAACACAAACAAACCAGGCTGGCTTGTACCAGTCTAAAGTTTAAAAACAATGTGTGAAGTAGGAACAATGCTGAGTTCAAAGGTGTCCAGAATACTGTGGACGAAACCCATGGACCACTTGTCCTTCCTTTGGTGCTCCTGGGAACTTTGGATTTTATTACTACGAATATTCTGAAGTGACAGCTCCTGTTCCAAAGAGCAAGGAGTTGTCAGGGCTGTGTCCAGCCTTCAAGAAAGGGTGTGCTGTAGTGGGTGGGAATGAACAGGTCACCTTCCATTGGACTTGTTTGTTTTATAAGTCTCTAAGGATTCGCAGATGCAACCCCTGATATGACCCCAGAGATAGCTGCATAAGAGCAGATACTGCACTAGTACAGTTATTTCTTTTCAATGTAGTTTTGCCCTCTCTATAAAGATTGTGCTGTTTCAGCTGGATCAGGATAGTTTGTGGGAGGTTTTATTTAAGTGCAACAGTAAGGTCATCTGGATGTCGCTCTTGTCTCCTGCAGTGATTTAAGCCTGTGCTCTCCCAAAGTTGTGTCCTGTGAGCTGGCTCAGTTTTTTCAGGAACTGAGGCTTACGATAGATTCGTTTCTTCCCATCTTCAAAATTAAAGTTAATAAATACCCTACAAATGCAGTTCAGTCTTGATCAACCACTTAAATAGCATGTTTCTCAGTTTGAAGATTAACAGTGCCGGAGAATTGTAAAGTGATTAAGTGCATGTAACTACACAGTGCAGCAACTTGTTAATACTCAGGTTATGCTTAACTCCATAAACAGACAGCTCAGAATATTTGCCAGGCCTCTCCTTGAGGTGGGCAACAGCCTTCCTGTTCTTCCTCTCTCCCACCCCAGAATCATTTCACTTCAGTAAGTATGCATGATCGACAAGGCAAAGTATTTATAGTGCCATCTAGCTAAATTTGTATCTGACACTTCTTTTCATTCTGTCTTAAAATCCTGTGAAATTCTAGCAGTATACATTAAAGTAATAAAGCAGACCCACTTTAGAGTTGAGCAGAGAATGGGCAGGGAATGCCACACTTAAGACTGCATATGCAGCAGCTGGTATATGCTAAAGAGGCCATTTAGTGTGAAAAGTAACATGTAAGAGGCAATGATTTTGGTTTGGGTTTTTTTGGGGGGGTGTGGTTTTTTTTTTTGTTTTGGTTTTTGTTTCATTTTGGTTTTGTTTTTCTGGTGTTTTGGTTTTTTTTTGGTTTTTTTTTTTTTTTTTAACAGCTTTGGAAGGAGCATACCAAGTGAAACAAAGTTACACAGCCTTCTCTTCTGTGGGACTATCACTTGCACAGAAGACTTCACAGTAGTAGAAGTTGTTCAGTCCATTACAGTTACGGGCGAGATCACAGAATCACAGAATGGTTTGGGTTGGAAAGGACCTTAGAGATTATCAAGTTCCAACCCCCCGTCATGGGCAGGGACACCCTCCACTAGACCAGATTGCTCAAAGCCTCATCCAGCCTGGCCTTGAACACCTCCAGGGATGGGGCATCCACAACTTCTCTGGGCAACCTGTTCCAGTGCCTCACCATCCTTGCAGTAAATAAACGGTAAGACATTATCCTCCTGTTATATGACACCATTAAAGGCTATTTTATTGCTCAGTTCATGAAAGGTGACACGAGCCATTCAGCCCTGTCTTCATAAGGTCATATCAGAAACAGATGGGACCTTAGGAGTCACCAGCTGATCCTACGATCAGCTATACTTGGTCTATTCCTGATACCTGTTACTACAGGGAGGAATTCTGAGAAAAATCAAGGAAGCGCCTTCCACTTCTTTGCTAAACTTGGCATTCAAAAGCATTCCCTGATGTCTCATCTAGATCTGCCTTGATTGCTGCAACTGAAGCTAGCATCCCATTCGCCACAGTGAGGTTCATCTTGGTAGCAGTCTCCACCTGAAGACAAACATTTAGGGATTTCCTTCTTTACTCTGCCCAAGGCTTCTGATCTGCCTTGTCATGTCCTTTAGTTACTATTTTTACATGCCTCTAGGTTCTTTCCACCTGATCCATCCATTTCGTGAAAGGCACTGCCCAAACCAGAAAGTACTCAGCTGAGGCTCCCTTGATGCCATGCAGGACAGAGGGATTGCCCTGTATCCGTTGGTATTCTTCCTATTCTACCTTTCTATCGGCAGCATGACCCTAGTGCACATTTATCTTGTGACCACATCACCCATGGAGAGCTGCTAGGTTTTTCTTTCCCAGTGGCCCAGGTGGAGCATATGCTGGGGGAGTGAATAGGGAATACTGAAAGGATTGCAGAGCAATCTCATTAAAAGCACATGGCTGGCAGGTAGGAGTTGTGCTGCGGGGTGCATCTCTGCTGCTGGCTTGCCATGTGATTGCAACTTTCCACTTCTCTCTGCTGTACCTCAGTTTCCCCAGCTATAAAACAGAGACACAAATGTGTCACATTTGTCAAGCACACTGAGATCTGCATAAAAATGTGCAAAGACAGCTGGTTTTCTTTTGGAAGAGGAAAACAAGGAATGTGGCTTGTAAGTAGTAAAACAAAAGGTGTTATTTTTAAAATTTTGTTTCATTTATTTGGCAGTAATATCCAAACCCCCCTGCTTCAAAAAAATTACAAAATCAAGTAATAAGTGCACTAAGGAAATCTACAGAATACTGATACATTTCACACACATACAGGAGGGAATATAGAGGGAGGAGTGGGACTTTTTTGTTTGCGGCTTAAATTTGGCTTTTTGGACAAAAAAAAATGCCTTCCCTGCCCCTTGCAGTCTGTACAGCAACTGTCCCAGAGGGCAATGGCTGGAGTCCAGCACCTCCTTCTCCAGCAGCCACATCACCCTGCAGAAATTAGCGACCAGCCAGCCCGCTGTGGGGTACAGTCTGCAATTGCTCACCAAATGGTTGCTCTTCCCCTCAGTGCGGGCATGCAAGATGTTTTGGTCCTGTTTGGGTACCATAGCCCTTAGAACCTGCATCGCTCTGCACAGCTGTGTTTTCCCTTTCAGGGCACAAGGAGGAAAAGGCTCCATAGGTGGCAGACCTTTCTGTGGAAGCATGGTCGCTACGTTCCGACCCCACTGGCCCAGGCTATCCTAGGATGAGATGTTGCATGGCTTGTCAGGGAGCTCAGCTTGCCTTGCCCGAGATAGCAGCCCATCCCTCTGCCTTCAGTGCAAGCGCAAGCTCTGTAAACCTCAACTGCCAGCAGCCACCTCGCCAGCTCTCCCCAGCAGCCATCCTTGTAGACTGCGTGTGCACAGGAGACAGGAAGGGGACTAGAGAATGTATCATATAATGCAACCTACAGCAGTCCTTCAGCCATAGATTAGCTTCCCCTTCCTGCACATCCTCTGCTCCTCCTAGTTGGAGATTCTTCTGACTGGACAATAAGAAGTTATCCCCATCCAGGTAAAGCCTTTAAGGCAAGCTATTTTGTTTTCTCTAAGGCACTTCAATGATCCAAGCTGGAAGGAAGTGAGCTGGGAGGCACGAACTACCTTTCAGAGCAGGGTTGGAATAAAGCAAAACATGTATTAACAATGTTCCTGTGACTCCAGATCCAGCACATGAAGCTGTTTTGCTCATACTGTTGGGAAGGAGTGAGCATATGTCTCGTGGGTGCTCCTGTTCCACCAACCACTTCCTCCAGTGCCACCAGAACACAATGACTCTGTCCCATTATAGCACTGTCCATGTTACCCTCAGCTCCCATGGACTCATTCCCCTCACCTTCACTGGTGACAGCTTCTCAAATTCAGACCCTCATGGGAAAAGAACTAGCTCCCTTCTGTATTTATTATGCCAAAACCTCCAAGCATGGCAGGGCAGATGATTCTCACTGGAAATGTAGCACTGTGCCAAAGTCAATGGAAGTCCTCTGGGTTCACATTAGGAAGCTCAAAGACCAGACAGCCTTTAATAAATCTGGCTCATGGGCAAGACCACAGGAGGAACAAATCTTTCTTCTTTGCATACACTTGCTAGGTACCAGTTCATTCTTCCTCTCCAAGGAAAGCCCTGTGCAAAAAGGGGAAGGTTGGGACAAAAGACCTGCTGATCTTGACTCAAGCAGAACACTCTTTTGCAGACACAAGTGAAGTTTCAGTTGAGTAAGCACTAGGGACTGCAAGACACCTGGCAACAATACTGAAGTTGCTCACAAACAGGAAGATGGAAGTCATAAGCAGTCATCTCCACTCAGGGTATGTGCAACTGCTTTGGATGCACAGCAGGGGCATAAAGGGAATGTGGAAACAGGATGTTCAGGTGTGTGAGTGTACAAAGTACGTTTGACAACTGCAGGAGAACAGCAGCTGGGCTTGAAGCTACAGAGGTGATTGTCAACAAAACAGCATTTCATCTATATCTAGGACCAATGCTCTGAGAAAAGGGTCAGACGAAAATGACCCACAAAGGGGTGTGAGGCTGGTCAGAGATGGTCTGATCAAAGACACTGTGAAATGCATTAGTAATGAGGCTTTCAGCCCTGACTCCAAACTCAGTCCTGGAATCAAAGAATAATGCTGCTGCCTCACCCCAGAAGAAGATGGAAAGCCCAAGATGATGGCTAACAGCCCAGATTCCAACTAACAGTTTTTTATGTAGTTAAGCCTTTTAAGATACCCTACTAATGGGATTGCCTGGTCCCTCTGTCTCTAGACTACTTGGCACGTCCCTCTGGGCAATTTAGAGAGGCATGAGCATGGACTTTGAGCACGTGGCCAATGCTAGCTAAGAGAGCAAGAGCTAGAGAGCTGCAGTGTCAATCTGTGTGTGGTGAAACTAATCACATCCAGCCCTGTCTCTTCTTCCCCTGAGGACATTGCTGTCCCCAGCTGAGAAATACCCTGTAGTGCAGGGCTCACAAGTTGCTTGTGGTGTTTGTGGTGGCTGAGCGCAGTGCGATACAAACTGTGCATGGGCATTACAGCACTGTCAATAACAAAAACCCACAGGCTGCGTTTTCTTGAAAGATCTAGAGCTACAAAACATACAAAAGCTGAATTACTAACATAGGAAATAAAGTAATAAAAAACAAAACAAAACAAAAGGGGGAGTCAGCATGTGAATGTGATAAGAAAAAAATATGATAGCACCTCTAAAGGGGCAGGGAGAATAAGAGTGAGATGAGGTCAAAAGGAACCATGTTGTGTTGAAGCCCACAATGTACTGGAGGAGCTGCTGGGGACAATCCGGTGGAAAGCAAGGAGGAACGTGCTGGACTCATGCCAGCAGCATGGCACCACAACTTCCAGGTGTCACACCAGGCTGACCAGCTTTGAGGAGCTTGAACCAAAGGGGAGGGCAAGCAGGGCAAGATTCTTGGCTAGCAATGCCCTGCAGCACATGTGCTAAGCCACAAAACTGCTGGGCCTGTATTTCTTCAGCCAAGGCTGGTGCTGACAATTGTATCGATTGAGGACTCCCTTTTCTACCCAGCACTGACCTCCGTCCTTTCCCCAGATCCAGGGGAACAAGAAATCCCTGTTAGTTCTTGGAGGGAGCAGCTGTCTGCTCTGGGAAAGGGTCCCAGAGGCTGCTCTAAGTCCCTCCCAGCCTTCCAAGGCCCCAGCAATGAAGCTCCCTAAACAGGTGGGCTCTGCTCCCCTTTCCTGGCCCCATTCTCTGTGTATTACAAAACAAATAACCCATTGCTATACAATGTAAATATTTGTGACTGGGCAACTGTAGCAGACACTTGTGCATACTGAGATCAGCACTGGAGGACAGGGCAGCAGGTTGGGCCCATCCTCCTGGGCTCCTCCAGTGTGGAGGCCCCTTACATCTCCTTGGTGCTCATTCTCTTGGTCTTCTTGGCCGTCTCCTAGAGAAAGAGAGAACAAAAGTGAAGCTCTGCACTGACAGAGGAGCTGGCAATGCCCTGAAGCCTTTAGTCCATCCACAAGTAGTGGGTGGACCTCTTATACCTGCTTATACCTCAAAGCCCCAAACCCATGTTTGTCCCCACTTGGAACAGGGATCCCCCTTTACTGTGCTGCCCCCCTTCTACCAGAAGTCTCCAAGTGACAGAAGCAGAGGGAACCCCTCTAGCAAGGAGAAACTTAGTGTAGGCAGACCTTCCCAGCCTCATTCTAACCTGATGCTTCTGCAGTTCCTGAACGTATCTAGCTAGCTCCTCCTCAGTCAAGTCTTGATCAGGTCGCTGTCTCTGAGCAGGCACCTTCTCATTCTTCCCTGCAAACAGAAACAGAGTTTGACGTTATCACAAATGGGGGATGCAAGTTTCAGAGGCTGAACCACAGAGAACAGAAAGAGGCAGGCTGCCCATAGCATACCTCAAGCTTAGGGAGGCTTTGCTGGAAGAAGGTATGGGCTGGCTTCTATAGAATGGGTCTTGGGGCTGATGGGGACTTCAGAACCTGAGTATCCACTTTGTCCCCATCTCTCCCTCCCACATGATAATAGATAAAACCACAAGGAGGAGGCTGCATATTATTTAAAAGAAGCACCTATAATTAGTTCAAACACCTTGGCCTCCTGTGGGGAATAAATGGAAGCTTGGTGCAGTAACTGATGCCTAATGAAGAAGGACTTTCACTCAGTGGAGAAGGATCTTTCTGATGTATCTAGTCTTTTCTTTGGTTTCATTATCCCTCTAACAATAGCCTCTAACCTCTCTGCTGCTCTGACATGGGCAGAAAGTCAAAGAATTGTTGTCCCATTGCATGCTTCTGACATGGATGCAGGAAGCAAAGCAGGCAGCAAGACTGTGTTGCATAGCAACTTTGAAGGTTGTTTCTGGGAAGGCAGCAAAGAGTCTCTCATTCGGTGGCTTAACTTCTGACACCCACCCACAGCTCCTCTGGGAGCTCTGTTATTATATTACAGTTATCTTTTCTGAGGCGAGTTCCTGCTGCCACAGCCAAGTCTGGGCTGAGGTGATCCCAAAGTCTCTGCTGTGGAGGGCCACATAAACATGAAAGAAACTTTGTACATCCTTGTTGCTGTTCCACTCTCTCCTACTCTGCCCAAGCTACTGGCTATAGACCTGAGCTAACGCACTCCTGACAGTTCAGCACAGAACTGAAAACAAAGCTCATTCTAGGGAAAGGGGCCAGAAAAATGCAGTGCAGTGCTGGGAGGGTGGACATGGCTCCTTAGAAAAGGACCCATGTACATTTCCCAAGGCAGGGGAAAGCTGGCTTTCCAGTGGTCCTGGACCACCTGTGAGAGGCAAAACAGAGCTGTTGTTCGCAACCCCACCATGACTTCTCACAGTTGTAACATGGCTGTGAAAGTTTAAAAAGGGCATTCAAGAGGAAAAACAGACAGACCAACAACCCTGCCTTACAATGAACACCACCTCCCTTCATCTCCATCACTGTTATTTTCTTCTACCGTTTTTATGGCAACAAGCTAAAGATCTCTCTTGGCATTACTGGACAAAATCTCCTGTCTCCCCTCTGGGGCAAGACAGGACCCCAGCTCCTCTTTTACAGATACTGTAAATACAGATACAGTGAGGATACTGACACACGTAAAGGAAAGCTGACTTGCTTACATCTACATATATGGTTGCAAATAGTGACCTAAATGGTTGATGCAGAGTAGCTCTGGTCTGGAAGATTTGGTGCAGAATTCTTATGACACCAAATCCAAACTATAAACTCAAGCAGCATTGCCCCCACCCCAGTTGCACACTTTCTGACCTCTAGAACAGACCAGCTTGGGCTTGGCCAACATGCAGCATAGGAGGATGATGCAGAAGCCACCCATAGAGAAGCTGAGAAAAAGGTGGAGACAGCAAGAATCCGGATAGCTGGTGCCCTCGGAAAGATGAAAAACAAAAATCCCTTTTGTACAAAACCAAACACAGTAAATGTCTGGAGAGCATACAGACCATCGCATGTCATCGCAGTGCACACCCAGTTCCCACAGGCACAGACACAGCGGTTGCACTCCACCTGGGTCTCTGCTCCATCCTCATAAGTTTCATCTTCTAGGGCACACTCTAGAGAGGCACAAAACAAGGGCAGTGGTTGTGAGACAGCAAGCAGGCTAAAGACAACATACTTTGGAGATGCCTTGAGAGAAAATAGGTACAAAGTTTTGGAGGAGGCCTTCCTTCCACTAAACACCTAAAGCTTCATAATGACTACAATATTCATGCTGATTTTGGTGTGTGAAATCAGCCAAAAAACAATTTGCGAAAGTCAAACACTTCATTTTGCTTCCTCAAAATAACACATTTCAACTTATCAATTCCAAATCAAACCTCAATACTGGATTTGTTTGAATTTCCTAATCTGTTCTATATAGCAGAGAACCCCCAAAGTCAAAGTTTTGGTTACTCTGAAACAATTCCTGTTCCAGGTAGGGAGAAGTTAGGGAAATTATTTGTGTACTTGCTGTTGCCCTGAGAAAGGAAGAAAAAAAAAGATTTCTCATTTCAGCTCACATTTCTTCTCACAACTCTATTATATGTTTAAGTTGAGCCTCCCAAAGCACCCAAGGGACTGCATGGTATTAAGCGAAAACCAGCTGATCATGTTTTCTAGGGGAGGTGCAGCATCTCTAGCTTCCCACTGAAACAGGCAACAGAGGTTCAACTTAATATCCTCTAAGAAGCAGAGACTTCATCTGTTCCTTGTTGCCACCACAGTGGGGTGTAAATCCAGCACCTTTGGACCAGTACCCCCTGAGGAGACAATTAGATGAATGTCTAAGCATGCCTGGTCAGCAGAACACTAAGCTGCTTCCACGTGAACTGTAACACTAAGCAGGATTTGGAAGGATAGTGAACTTTGAGATGTTCATCAGGGAGGCTCTCTGTGTGAAAGGCAGAACACAGCAGGACTTTGGTCTGGCATGACTTTCCTAAGTTATCCAGACGTGAACTCCTCACATGATTTATCTCCATACTGTTAAATACATGCCTTGACCTTCCAAGCATACCATATCCATTTGACCTATGCCCTCACTTCTGAATTCCAAGCGTTTTTCATCACAAGAGCTATGGGACAGAAAAACAATGCAGGGACAAGGGGACCCCTCCGGTTCTTCAATATAACTGAGGAGTTCCTACTTTTCTCTGGTGGGTTGAAAGATGGGCTGAGGCACTTGAGAAATTCATTGAAGCTGAGCTTCCAGTCAGCATTTTCATCTGACAGCTCGATGAGGGCATCTACGCAGAGTCCCCTGAAATGAAACACAGAGACATGTTCTCCACAGGGCTGTACTAGGCTGATCCCTACTCTGCTGGCTTCAGGGTACAGATAAGTAAAACCAGTAATGTCTAGGAAGTCTCCGAGATGCAGAGCCTTCCTTGGTAGAAATGGCTTTTGTAAGGAAACCTCATTAGATACAGACAAAAGAAAAACAGTCACAAAATACTCCCTGTCTGGCAAAGGGCTGGGAAGCGGGGGGATATTCAAAACAGAAGGAAGAGGACCCTGCTGACATTTACATGCTGTCACACAAGTAGAGATGTAAGCACAGCCTAACCACAAGCAGCCTGTTGTCCTCATTGTCTCACACACAGTGGCACACACACAGGAGAAGGGAAACCTCTCCAAGTAAATTTTTGTGCGATGCTCACACCAGCTCTAACTGCAGGCTGCCCATGAGCTGTCTTTTCCCACCATCTTCCTTGCATTGGATCTAGCTATCAGGCAAAAGGTGAGTAAGGTCCACTGGAAATAAAAAAGAAGATAATTTTTTGGTCACCCAACTCACCTTCTGGCTGCAAACCTACTAGATTTAAGGCAAAAGAGGGTTGGAATATGCTCCTAGCGCAAAGGGTAGGTGTGGGACTGCTCCTTTTGGTGTATTCACACCTAATTAAGTGAGAAGCCACTTCATACAGTTATCTTTGTTAGTGCAAGCCCCAACTGATATTTTCCATGAGTGGATTTTCATGCCCCCTTCTGCCACATCTAGCCCCCTGGCCCTCCTTCTGGCATCCTGTCCATTGCCCACCTGAGCAGCTTGTTGGTCTCCTGGTCCACGTAGGTGGTGATGTTGACAGCAGTCTCATTCTGCTCCACAAACTTCAGGAATTCAGTGGAGTCTAAGCGAGAATCACCATCATCAAAGCTCTGTACAGAAAGATGGGAAGATGTGAGAGAGTATGATTTATCAGTTCAGGCTATTCCTTTTCCCTCTTCCATATGTACTTAGCATTTTTAAAGCTTTAGTGAAACAGGTTGCATGATCCTTGTTTTGCACAAAGAACAGAGGCTCAGAGAAAAGCAGTAACATATCCATACTAGCATAAAAACTGGGAGACATGATCCTAGCCTTTTTCTCACAAATAAGCTACACTGCCTCTCATTCACCTCCTGCTGCTTGATTTATGACTCCTACCCCATTTCTTATCTTTCTTCCAGCCAGCTTTTAGCCTTCTTACATACCTCCTGCCTTAAAGCAGACCAGTTGCATTCAAGGAGGTGTCAGCTTTCCAATATGTGTAAATCCAAAGCTGTGCCTGGACTGTGACAGTGACAAAAGGGAAAATCACAGGAAGCAATTTTCTGCTGATCCCAAAGAAAGAACAATTTAATGCAACAGCACAATGCCTCGCCACCAACTTCTTAAGGTCCTGATAGGACTCCTGGCACCGAAGAGCAGGATTTTTAGCCCTGAAATCCTGGCTGTACTCTCAAAGAAGTAATTGCATTTTGCCTTCCTGTTTGGAGATGTCATATCACAGTGCTGGGCACTCAGCAGGCGCCGCTAGGCCCTCTCAGAGACAGCTGCATTGCAGCGAGGGGAAAATGAATTCTGCACACAGACTGCTGCTGGCTAATTTTTGCTGTGTGACTTGGGGCAGGTCACTGTGTCTCCTCACGCAGTGCCTCCAGGAATGCTGGAAGAGACTCTGCCTGGAAAAACCTGCAGGGCTAGGAAAATGACTCTGCACGCTGCAGCCTGTATAACTGCTCCACTAACATGTCAACTTCTACTAGACTTTGAAGCCTCTTGTCCCACTATTTCTTGTGAAATTCGCCCCAGTTCTCTTAATGACCCAAGACTCAGTTAAGCTAGTTTTCTTGCCTTTGAATGCTATGGTCTGCATTTATGTGTTCCCGCAGAGACCCTCAAAAACAGAGCAGCCTCTCACTACTGGCCTTACTCCTCTTGAAATAACTTCTTCAGGTTCACAGCCTGCAAGATGGAACAACCCATATACTAGTGATCCACACAAAACAAGCTTCCAGGAGGGAAACACCTTAATGTCACCTCTACAAACCACCCCATCAAGGAGAAAAGGGAAAAGCTTCATGTCATCTTTGTCTCCAGTGCTTATTACCTGCAGGGCAGGAATCAGAGGATTTGGAACACCATGCCTGCAAAGCCCCAGGGCGGGGCACAGCAGAATTCCTCCAGGACAGGGAAGCCCCATTGGTGAAATAAATTGGTGTGTTTGAGCCCATTTAATTTGCTTTGCCTGGATTTGTCCACATTGCTCCAAGCTCTGAATTCTGCTTTAGAAGTATTTCAAAGCTTTAAGAGTTGTTGATATGGTGGATTACCTCCTGACAGAGAAGGAAATTCCCCTTTGATCTGAGAAAAGGTGTGGCTTTGTCATGGAAACTTTCACCCACTTGTGCCTGGGATCAGTGCTCCAGAAAAAGGGGGACAGTAAAGAGAACATGAGGCTGTCTGTCTCTGAGCTGGAGCCACAGGATTTCACCAGTGCCCTGACAGGCATGGGGCTGGCAGGGGTGACTGGGCTGTGCTATGGTGGTGGAGCAAGCTTGTGACCAGCTCATGTATTTCAGCAAAGTCCGTGGCCTGGGGAGGCTCCCTGTGAAGGCAGCCGGGGATACCACTGTTTGCAGGGGGAGGGACTGAGCAGCTCTGCTCTGCAGGAAGCTACAGCTTTCGGGTGCTGGCAGGTGCTGGTGGAGGTGCCTGAGGCAGTGGGCCACAAGTGGGTTTCCATAGATGGAGCAGCATTAGTGGCTACACAGGCGAAGATGCTCTCTGGAGCATGGGTACCACCTCCTCTATCTCACCAGGGGTGCCATTGCCATGGCAAATGTGCTTGCAGCGCTAACTCCTGTCAGGCACCATTAATCTCTCGATGTCAACAGCTTATGATTTAAACACTTTCACCCTCTCCCCACCTGCTCCTCCAGCTCCATCCTGAATGCTTTGAAGTCTTTATCAGGAGCCCGGAGTGAGGGGGAGGGTTGCAGCAATGCATGTGGCAGGAGCATGGGAAAAGAGTGTGATTTGCTGGTTGCAAAAGATGGTGGGGATGGGCTGAGGGACAGACTGACAGGGAGGAGGGAAGAGGAACAGGATTATTGCAGAGCCCAAGACTCACAGGTGGCTCCTCTCTCTGAAGAGCACAAGGGAACTGCCAGCTCTTGGCCACAACTGGGACATACTCCTTGCAAGCAAGTATTTCCACTTGAAACCCAATTACGCCCTAACCCCACCTCAACATGGGGACTGTCTGGAACAAAGGATCAGAAGTCCCTGCCCTGGCTTCCTGCTCCTTCTATCAGCATTTCCTGCACTTTAACCCATCTTTTCTCCTCTGGCTATCTTTTGTCTCCTGAGACCAGTTATTCTCCCCTACCACAGGCATCCCTCATCCCCAGGGCAGGTTAGATCCCTAGGGATGCTCCAGGTCTGGGCTGTCCTGTAGCCATGTCAGTGGCTCCATCAAAAGCTGCTGCAGGCAGCCTCTAACATATTACGCTGTAGGACATACCGGACCTGTCTGGTCCCCAGCTTGACAGGCCTGCCACACATGAGCCTCTTGGGTGGGGCAGCTGCTTTGCTGTGCTCTCTGGCCTGTGAGACAGGCACTACTCTACTTGCCTTGAAATACTTGTCCAGGACTTCGCTGTAGTTGCTGCCCTTGGAAAACCAGCCATCTGGGATAATCTCAGCTTCCAGCCACTGGATGACACGGCGACGAAGCTCGTCCCTGTCTGACTGGTAGCAGACGACTGTCACAGGAGAAGGTGTAGCGGAAGAAAAAGCAAGGATGAGAGAAATAAAGTTGGCAAGGAGATCACAGAGAGACGATGGAAAACAAAAACCAGTTAGGCAGCCCTGATGGCAGGTTGCAGGCCCCTCAGTCCTTGGAGATGTGCCACACCAGATCAAAGCAGAAGGGCCATGTACTGAACGGCGGATGGGCTGTGGGTGACACCATGTGGCAAGGCCAGAAAACGACACTCCTGCCAAACCTGCCTTCTCCGCCTCAAAGCTTGTGGAATAGCGACCTGGGGCTGACTCATCTTGGTGTGAAGAGACAGAAAGGTGACTGGCCCTGGAAAGTGTCCCCAGGCTTCCCAATGCCTGATGGGTAAAGAACAGGCACTCAGCCATTAACCCTCACGTACCATCCTGTGCAAGGGTGAAGACTAGACTAAGCAACCCGCTGTCCCCAGGACTTGAATTTTAGTGCCTACTATCTCAGCAGATTTTGTTTCTTCAAAGCCCTGACTTGCCCAGTCTGAATTTGAAATCAGAGGGGGTCAAGTTGGGCTTGTTCACAGTCACAGGTTTCTCTAGGTGGATATCACCTTGTGTGCTAATAGTGAACTATGTATTTAGAAGCAAAACTGAAAGCCTAGATCTTCAGGCTTCTGTGAGTTGTCACACCCGCCCAGAGGTCAACAGAGCCAGAAGGGGAATCAGTGTGCATTTGTGTCACTTACACACACTAAGGATCTCCTTCTGAGTCCAGTGACTACAATCACAGCCGGACAGACAGATGAAAGAAAAACCCATAGCGATTCTGCATGTTTCCTTGAAAGCGCTTTGAGGTGGCAGCTGTGCCCTGACATGGTCCTTTCCCTTAAGCCTGTACGAGGGTTTGCTCTCATCTGTCCTAGGAAGCTGAAGTTGATGATTACACAGTTCCCACACTTAGAGGCCATGGATGGGAAAAGGGTCCCCTTATGAAGCACAGGTCATGGCCCCAAAATCCATAGTCTAAGTACACAAGGCAATGCATAAGGGGAAAAAACCAAGCACAGGGAATCAAAGAGACTTGTTGGCTGATGGGAGAGGTGGTTCAGGTATACCTCCTGACTCCCCAGACAATGCCCCACTCATTACATACTGCTGCCTCTCTGCCGTTGTGCCCATCGGTTAATCACTCCTGAAGTAAATTCTCCTTTCAAAAGAGTGCTCTTGGAGTTGAGGACAACAGCTCCGCAGTTATTGTGTCTTACCATGAACTATGCAAAAGAGTGTCTCTTCCCTTAGTCTGTGTGATGAACACTGCTTGTGTCCTTAGGGACAAACGGGGTTTCATTGTACCTTGTACATGCTCAGAGTCCCCAAGACATCCCAGCACAGTGAAAAGCACAGGAGAGGTATGAGTTCTGAAAGGCTACCGAGGAAGAAAGAATTGGGCAATCATATCTCAGCTGATTTATCAACTCGGACTCTGCTACCGCCAGTGCAGAGGTATGACTTTTACACAGAGCCATGCAACTCCCCCAGGAGACGCTCCTCCCCATCTCTTTTCCCAAATGCATACAGAGGCCCCAGCCATGCAAGGAGATGGCTTCTCACCTGGACTCGCAGCTGGTTTCTCAGACTTCTTCTCTGTCAATGAAAAGACATAAGAGGACATTTCTGATGCAACATGAAGCAGTACAAACCTTTTCCCACCCCTGGTGCTGTGTGGGCAAGAGCAGAGGAACCTGGGAGTCTTTGGAAATATGAGGGCCACATATATGATTAAGGGACTGGAACATCTGTCACCCCAAGGGGAGACTGAGGACTGTTTAGCCTGAAAAAGAGAAGGCTCAGAGGCAATCTCATCAATGTTTATAAATCTGATGGGAGGGAATGCAGAAAACTGAGCTAGACTCTTCTCTGTGGTGTCCAGTGACAGGGCAGGAGGCAGCAGGCACATATTTGCACACGTGAAATTCTGTCTGAACATAAGGAAAGACTTTTTTACTGTGTGGCTGGTGTGGGGGTGAGTTGAACAGCCCCATCATTGAGGTAAAATCCTTGCTCCTAAGGTTCTTGAGGTCCTTCATGAATGTGGATGGTAGCAAACGGTTTGGGGGTTTATCCTGAGGGTCTGACCTTTCCTCAGCAGGCAGACTGAGACACCTGCCTGGCTGAATCCACAAGCTCAGAGAGAGGCAGGCAGGAGCAAGAAGTTGCCCTGGTCTTCTGAGTGCCCCACTCCCAGCAACGCAGAGAGACAATTGCTCCAGGATCCCACCACAGCCAAGGTGTCAGGGTCCTGAGTACTCTGATGAGGGCCCTGCCAACCTCACCTATGGCCTCCATCCACACTCTCTACCCATGAGCCCAGGAGCTCCATTTCACTGGATGTCTCGGCACCTAGTCCTTGCCTGGGATTATGCTGTAGGTATGCCTGTCTCCAGCTCTCTTGCAACCATTCCTGTACCTGCCATAGACCCTGTTGATCTACACCCTGACCTCGTGACTGTCTTCCCACCTTAGATCTCAGACCTGCTACGGACTGCACTGCTATGGTCTTGTCTGGCAATTACTAGCCTGTGCCTGATCCTGGTTACCATCACCAGAACTGATCCTGTCCTGATTTCATGGCTTGACTTCAGGCCTACCACATCATCACAAACTTTCCTGGTGATCTGGACTCTTGGTTGAACCTGGCTACCACTCCCAGGCTTACCCTGTTTACTCTGCACTGCAACTGTAGCCCGGGGTCCTGGCCAGTGAGACCTCTGCCTTGCCTTGTTATCACATTTGGCTCCTGCCTCTCTCTTCCTTAGAGGGCAGCCAGCCTTTATCGCTCCCTGACACAGGGTTACCTTTACAGTGGCCATCATAATCCACCTGGATCTTGGAGCCAGTGAGACAGGCATCACGGTGCAGCTCACAGTGGTTCAGGTACGTCTTGCCATTGCTACCGCACACAGGCCTCTTGTGAGGTTTGCATTGCTGTGAGAGAGCCAGAGAAGACAGCATTTTACCTGCCTCTTCAGGACAGCTAGAGGCAGGCAGGTGAGTCCCAGCATCGGCCGAAGCCAACAGATGCCCTTGGCCCAAAAGGTGCTGAACACTCCCATCACCACCCCAAAAAAACCCACACAGAGAAGCCTGTGGGTGTGGGCTCAAAGTCTTCGCTTTATCCCAGCCTCTGGTACCACCACCATGACAAGAGCCTTCCTGAAAGCAGAACCCAGCAGAGAAATACAGAGTGCAATCCTGCAAGTGCTGCTCTGTGTGCCATGGATGTGCCTGTCCAGAGGTGCTCCTGTGAATCTGTTCTGTGCACCTCTGCTCACTTGCTGCTGCATCTCTTTGTAGACTCTGCTCCATCTTTCTGCAACTGAATGTAGAATAAGCCATCAGCCATGAGCAAACAGCACAGCCTACAACAGAGTGAGAGTTCACCAGTGCCACTGTTCAGGCTGTGGGCTTCTTTCTCATGTCACTTTCAGTCTGGACAGGCCTACCCAGAGTGACAGACTCTCTTCCTGCTAACAGGGCATTTCACCCTCCAGTGCCCAGGCTGGCCACATCGGAGCTGCAGGATCTGAGCGAAGTGGGAACAAAGAATCTCACACCCATTCCCATAAGCCAGGCTGGTTTGAAAGCACAGCACACAGTGGAGTAGGGAGACACTGTGTCTCTGCAGCTGGGAAAAGCTCTTCTAATCATCTCCAGCTCCTTGCTGGATGGAGCGATTCATCCTCACAGCACTCTCCCACAATTATTTCCATTTTACAAAAGCTGATACTTAGTAGGGTGCTTGTAACCTCCTCGAACAAGAAGCCAGTGAGGGCAGGCTGTGTTGGAGCTTGCAGACCACTCTTTATAGTGCCCTCCAAAGCCAGCTGCATATCAATACCCTACCGGGCCTTCCCAACAAAAGACCTCCAGCCAAGTCTCCCATGCATGAACAGACCTTAGGCAGCTGTATGAGTAGCACAGCTGCAAGCCCCAGACAATATCTACCCTACAGGGCTCTTCCCCTACACCACACTGGGAAAGGCCCTGCTTTTTGAAGAGCCACTGCAAATTCACAGCTGCTCCAAAATAGCTGTAGCTTCATGCCACCATGAGATCCTTCCAGCAACTGAAACCCAGCCGGGGGGTGATGGGGGTGATGGGGGTGACACCTGTCCCAGGATCAGAACCTGTACTGCCCCCGTACCTCAATGCAGAGACAAGTTGGCTCTCCCTTCTCAGTCACTGCACACTCCCGCCCAGCTCCGCAGAAAACATTGGCACAGATCTTGGATTTGCTCCTTGTCTCTTCCTGCAAGATACAAAGTAAAAGACACAAAATACATCAAGTTACCCAAAGAGCAGCAATACAGCTTAACAAAAATAACACATTTAACTTGTAGAGTGGACCAAAGAGCACCAAGGTTGTAAGGCACAGATTACAGAACAAGAGAGACAGGACTGCAATGACAGCTCAGACAATAACCAGGAGCAGATACAAGAGCTAGGGCTACAGCCTCAGCAATAGAGGGCTGCTTTGAGGTCATTCCTGGAAAATCACCTAGGAGAACTAGAGCAAACACGAGCAAGAGAAAGTCTAGCAAAAATGTCAAGAATCATTTTCTTATGTCAAGGTCTGCTGTCTTCAAAATCTTTTTCATGAAGGGTAGGAAGCAGAAATGTCTTTGCTTGAGACATTTAAGAAGGTGAACATAACCCTGGTGAAATGTGTGATATCAAACAGGTGGAAGAAATTGCCATCAGGCACCAGATAATGCTCCTGTCACAAAAAAATTTCACAAAACTAATGGCCCGTTATCTTGCTTCCACTGGTCAAGTTTAAACACTTCAAAGGAAGAAATACTGTCATAGATAATTATACAGTAACCTTCTTACAGAGAAAATTTCTTCCTGGTCCCTGACAGCCAGCAGTTGACTTATGCCCCGTAGCACAATTTATACGCATTATGGTTTTCTCCTAGCCAAAGTCATCACAAGTATTCTTGTCCACGTAACCGTCAAAGACTTTTTTTTGAGTCTCATTGTGTTGCCAAACTGGTGACACCTAGCAGGGAAAACTTCCACAGGGTAATCATGCTTTCAATAAAATAATGGTTTACTTTTATCAGTTTAATAGCTTTTTTTTTGTTGTTAGACTTTTAAAAGAGAAGCCGGTTCCAGGGGTTCAGACTTTGGAGACCCTGGTTTAACTCCCTGCTTTGTCATTAATTTCCTTTGTCACTCTCATTTCATCTAACATTTTCCACCTGAATGTGAAGTATCTGGTTCAGGCTAGCCAACTGGCTTCCTCCACAGTTTTGTATCAGAGACAGAAGACTGAGGAATGTAAATAATCAGTGGGACAGGTCAATTACATCTTCTGTGACTCTTCTCTCTAATACACAAAGGGTTTTTTACCTTCTCTTCTGACTATTATTTTTAACCTCTGCTCATTTGTGGTACCTTTGTACCTCTATCATATACTTTTGAAAGTAGGTGACCAAAAAGAAGCAGAATTTGCCAGCGGTGCAAGCATTATTGACACACATAATAACAAATGCTGAGCACATTTCTTCTCCTATTGCTTCTTTATCCTAATTTTCTTTGTTTTGCTTTTAAACCACAACTTCAGTGAGTTGCTGTCTTTACTGAACAGCCCACAGTGACAGCCAGATCATTTTTCTGAATGACTTTGCCCTGGTCTTCAGAATATTTTGTCTGCTGGCATACTGCACACTCATCGAGCCCAAGAATGGCTTTTCAAAGCACTGCAGGATTCCCTCCAGGTTCGGATAGCGACAAACACTTCCTACTCTCTGCAAATGTTCCTATCTTGCTGCTTATCATGTAAAATAACAATATAGTATTCAGACACACCAGTCTTAGCTCAGAAATGTACACCATGTCCCAGGCCTGCTCACCCCATGAAGACAGTCTGTTATCTTCCCTCTGCCCCTTTGTCCTCCTTTCACATATCGTTTCTGAGCTATGAAAGATACTCTGCTCTGTCTACTGCATCCACCTGTCTTCAGTTGCCTTCTGGTGGAGGGCTGAGGAAATGACATAGGGGCTTCTGGGGTGGGATGGAACACCACAAGTGCTTCACTGCACAAAGCAATCTCACACAACTTAGGGCAGAAAAGCAAGAATAATTCATTTTGCAAAAAGCATGAAGAAAAAACAAATTCTCCCAGGCTGGAGTCTGACTAGGGCACTCACACACCTAAAGTGCTCTGTAGGCACCCAAAAGCTGATCCATTTAAAGGGTTTTAAACAACATACCCATTCCTTCACCGAGCCAAAGACCAGAAAAAAAAGAGCTAGACATGGCTTTGAACCAGCACCCACCAAGGTCTGTAATTCAGGTGCCTGGCAATAGATGGTAGTACTCTGCCTTCTCCTTGCCCATGGACCGGCAGGACTCCAGCAGCAAGCTCCCAGCCGTGCCCACCGATGCCAAACCTGGTTCTTGCCTTCTAGCCTGAGACTTCTGTCACTGCGACAACCACGGTCAGCCTCGGCAGGCTTCCGCAGGGACCATGCTTGGATTGCAAGGCTCCTCTCCCCTCAACAGCTTGCTGGAAACCAGGCCTGCAACATGGCCGTCCTGGTCACGGCTCCCTCCCTGTACCACTGGAGCCCAGGAGCTGTCCCTGCAGCTCTCCCACTGGGACCTGAAGGGAGATGCTGGCAGGGTGACACCACCAGAACAGCCTCCTGCCAAGCTAGAGGGCCATGTTACTCTGATTTTTCTTATTAATCAAAGCAATACGGTTTGCGGTTGCTTCTTGTTTTAAGTTGTCCTAGGTTGGCAGTGGGTCGGAGCTGGTTGCCATGCCCCGGCACGGCTGTCTGCACCCCAGGGGTTTGCCAGAGAAAGAAAGGAATCAAGCTGCTCTGCCTGCCTGCAGTCTCACTCTAGCACAGGGTTTCTCAGATTCAGGTTGCTCATCCTCCCTCCTGGCAGCTACAGGTGTGGCAGGAGTTACCATACTGGGTGCTGGCTCTACCTTTAGCGAAAGCAGCTCTCAGCTTCCACCCCAGTTCCCAGAGCAGCAACTCAACCCCTGTGCCCCCCATCCTTGCAACGCTCACCCCACAAACCGTACTTTCTCCAACTACAACCTACAAACCATAGCCCCTTCTATTTGTATGCTCCCCTTCCAAAATCTCCAAGACCCTCACCTCCTTCCTTCACCAGACATCACCTCTGCTACCCTACATCTGCCCCACTCTGCACCTGCAACCTGACCCATTGTGGCTGCTTTGCAGGTCGGGGTGCACTTCTCTGCCAGGCGTTAGCAGCTGCTGCTGCAGATCCTAACTTTGTCTCCTGCAAGAGCCAAAAATATTTTCTTCCACCAGCCTGCACACACATGAAGTTGGTGGTTGCCACTACCACTACTTGGTACGACCACATGGCTCTGAGGTGGTTCACAGAATACCACAGGGTAGGAGCTCTCTCGGGCAGCTCCTGGCCACCTTCCTGGCAAATGCCCGAGTCTCCTGTGCATGACTGGGAGCGTAACAGAGATGGCAGTGGATGAATGGACAATTTCGGTGAGGGCCTCCGAATGAGGCTTTATAATCTTCACTCCTTGATTCTCCAGCAACCTCCCAGATGCTACCAGCCAAACAAATCTTTTGACAGATATTCTGATCTTACCTTGGACCTTGTCATGTTTGTTCTTTACAAAGCTCCATCTGCTGGAGTCACGTGAGTAAGCAGGGATGGCTGCTGCCACTTCCATATTAAATAGCTCATCCTTGTACCTACTGTGTAAAAGCTCGAAAATGTGAACTGCAATGGTTTAAATGCCAGATCACAAAAAGAAAAAAAGAGACAGTGTATTATGTGTTTAAATGCCATCGCCCTTAAATTAATTTCAGGATTTGGGGGCGGAAATCATGTTTTTTACACTGCTTCCTCTCTGTGAGCTGCGATTGCCTTTTCTGTCACTGTGCGTTTGGGAAGCGTCACTCATCCATGTGCATAGTGTGCTCCGGCAGGTGGAAGGGAAAGGGCAGAGAGTTGTCACTAATTGCTGCATGGTGACATTTACACCACAAGCCGTGACAAGGCAGTCCCCCTCTTCTGCCTCGGGTGAGATGCCCAAGCTCCATCCATTTGGGCAATGCTTTTAATTACTCCTCTGCTGCCCAGAGAGTGGGAAGGTGTAAAAGCAGTGGGCACAAATCCAGAGCAGGACCGCCTGGACTCTGAGTATCTGCCACAGCACAGGGACACTCCTGACTCTTTATCCCATGGCCTCTGCAGGGACACAACCTCCTGAGACATCATCTCGGACAAAGACCATGGAGAAAGCTGTTTGCCATGGGCTCATTGACCAGAAAACCAGGGCAGTGTTAGCATCATGGTCTCATAGCCCAGACTGCCTACTGAATGGGGACAGGGCCGCACGCCACTTTCAGGGGCTTGAGAAGCTCAGCCTCATGGACAAGGGGTTCTTGCACGCGAACAAGCAAGTGTCATGCAGAAGACATGAACTGACAGCGCAGCAAGCCACGTGCACTGCTTCTGCCTCAGCTGTTGCTTCCTGAGGAGCAAGGAGGAAAAAGAGACATTTCCAAGGCACTCGCAGGTGAGAAAGCGGGAGGCAATGCTGGCGTGAGGGATCACCATGGCAACCGGCAATGTAGGGCTTCAAGGTGGAGAGCTAAAATTAGGCAAGAGGAAGGGCTGTTTCTCATTTCCAGCAGCAACCAATGCTGAGGAGTCAGAACCCAAACACAGCACAAGCACCAATGTCAGGAGCATTTCTGAGCCCCTGCCTGTGCCTGGATGTCTAGGACGGAGCGTGGCTCAAGGTGCCGACACACGCTGCTGTGTGTGGTACGGTCTGGGTCTGCACGGGTCCCAAGATCCTGCAAGTGGCCCTACCTGCTCCACCAAAACAGTGCAGTGTGCTTTTACCAGCATGTCCATGTACAAGCGCTCTGTATGTCCACCCATGACTGTCTCTGAATGCAGAGTGCCTGGCAGAGATTGTCTGCACGCCCTTGTGCCCCAGTGCTCACACACTGTGTGTGTCTGAGAGACCATCTGTGTCTTCAGCAAGATATATGAGGGATCACATGCACAAAGGAAAAGTAGGCATCACGGTTCCTTGGCTTTGCAAGGGAGCCTGCTCGCTGCAGGTCTCCCTTGGCTGCCCCCTCCCCAGGCCTGTGCTGAGCCACAACTGCCTGGTGTCACTTGATGGAAATGGGGACTTTCCCAACCAGCCTGTGAAAGCTGAAACCATTAACAGTTCAGCAATAGAACAGCTCTGTAAGGAAGAATGAGCTTCCACCTACAGAAAAGAGCTGTGCAAACAGCTGCACATCCACAGTGCCCCACTGCCCAAAGTGAGCAGCAGGAATTTCTGCTATTATGCATGCTCTGAGAAACGAGTAGGAAGACTGCCCTGCTAAGAGGTGGGGAGTTAACGTGCTTGAAGACAACTCCTCAGATTGCCTTTTGCTTTCTGCACATCCTTCCATACAAAATCTCCTCTTGGAGATCTCAAAAGTCTTTTCCTCAGCAGCCCATGCTACACCGGAGAAATACTACCTGCCGTCCTGCTCCTATTGACACAAATGAAAAGCTTTTCTGCTATCAACAGTGACCGCAGATCTTTTTTTGCTCTTTTGGCATCAGTTTGTGGAAATCTGTAAAACAAATTGATCACTCACATAATGCTTTGTGCTGTTTAATGTAAAATCAAGGCTTTGCATTTTTGCCCTGTCTCATGTGAAAGGGAATCAAAGTGCTCTAGACCTGCAGCAATGAAAGCTCCTCTGGTAGGCAATCCTGTGTATTATACAAACTTGAGTACCACACAGATAAGACAAACCTAAAGGGCACCAAAATGATGTCTGGGGTTGCAGGACTTGCACAGATTCTCATGCCTCAGCGAAGGCAGCAGCAAAAGCTGGGAGGAAGTTTTCAGATATAACCAGCACAATTCACAATAGACTTCCTCCACACAGACAGGGAGAAACGAGCTTTGTAGCTATATATTTTCAGCCAATCCTCCCTACGTCTTCCTGTCTACATGCCTTTTTACTGTTCCCTGCCATGACTGACACAGGATTAGGGATATAAGTGGTCTCTAAAGATATCAAGGTGCCACCTGTAAACAGTGCTGCCTGCCCAATTTCTAAACCAACTCAACATCCAGCCATGAAAGCTAGCACTTCATTCAGCTGTTGCCTTGGCAATGGTTTCTTCTCAACACAGAAAGATCTGAAGACAAAAAGCGCTAGGTCAGTGACACAGAAAGCTGAGAAGCCGTATCTCCTGACTCCCAAACCTCCCTTCTCCCCTGATGTGAGGCTAGGAGAGATAAACGTGGCATTCTGCTGCAATGTCCGGAAAAGAAAGGGCTGGGCAGCAGGGGGGTCAGAAAAACTTAGCAACTCCTCTATAGTGATGGCACTGAGAAAGCATTTGGCTCCTGCATTTTATCCCATTACCCAAGCCCGGGGGCGGAACAGCTCTTTGGGCAGCGTGCCCTCCTGCAGAGGTCCGGTCCGGGCAGAGCGGATCCTTGCTCGCTGGAGGGCATGCTCTGGCAGGCAGCCTTGTCACCTCCGGCCATTTGTGCTGCTGGCTCTGGCAGCGCATTTGTCCCATTGTTCTGGTTTGTGACTAACAAGCAAAGCTCTGGTCCCTCCCTGCAAACCTGACCTAATTCCTGTGGCAGCTCCCTGGATCCTCTAACACACTGGTGTGATGGGGCGTAAATTTGGCAGCAGCATAAACTGAGCAGATTAGCGTGAAACAAGCAGGCACCCTGACGCGGGGTTTGCCATAAATAGATAGGTAAGACGAACATTGTTATTTATTTTCCTTAGGGCTACTGCCTCAGGACATCTGCAGACTCTGGAAGAAACCCCACACAAATTACATTTAAATCTGACTTGGAAGGTTTGATTTTCACTTGTTAAGGAGATAAACCCACAGTGTGGGAATTGAACAACGTCCAATTCCCAGTTCTGTTCTCCAATATAACCTATCTCCCAAGACATCATCACTATTAGGATGGTACAGTGGGCTACGAAATGATCCATATCCTCTGTTCTGGAAGGAAACCTGCTATCAGAGGTTGCTGAACACACTAGTGCAGTGTCATCAGCTGCACCCTTCCTGAGGTCTGCTGTTACATGGTCCTAAAGTGGTACCTTCTGGAACTACTCCCCCCACTGCCACCAGAAAGTTCCCCTCCCCTTGCCTCTGGGAGGCACACGTTCCATATCCTGTGGCTCAGACCAGCAAAGGTGTCGATGGTCAGCTCCCAAGGCTCAAAACCAGGATGCCCCCAAGCTAGTTAGTTGAAAAGGAAAAGTAAAGATGTTTGCCAGGCAAACTGTGGACTAGTGCTGGATTCCCCAGGGGACTGTGACTACATGCATTTGACAAATGTACCCATTGCTAACAATAACCTATCTGAAGGCTGCCAGCATGAGGTCTGTGCTGGATGCAAAGGGGTCCAGCACCATAAAACTTTAGGATTCCTCCTCGCCCAAATCCTAAAGCCATGCTGCAAGCAGCAGAACTAATGCAGTCCAGTTTCCAACAGCTGTCTCTGCATGGCCTCTTTCAGCTAGTTACAGGCCAGCATATGGGCTCCTTTCTCGGAAGGGGTCTTCGCAGGCCCCTCTCATTAAGCCAGTCACCTAGAGTCACAAAACCAGCTGGATCCCATTATCTCAGAGGCCTCCACTGCTTTATCAGCTGTGGCGGAAACAGGCCGATAGATTCAAGACTCACTGGAGGCCAGAGACAGGCAGGCAGGCACAGACAGCCTGCTGACATAGCTTTGCTTCCTTAGGGAACTGGGCTGTAATTCCTTTGCAGAGTCCCACAAAACACCTCTCTGGCTCAGCCTTTCATCTCAGCAGACTCAACACCACCGCCACTTGCAGCGCTTGGGGCACATCCTCCCTCCAGCCCCCCTGCCATGACTCCAGCCCTGCTTCAGTCTCCCCCACACCGACCCTTGTGCTCCCTTCCCAATGTTTTCCTTGCGTTGGAGGACAGACCCCATCTCTCTTCTGCTTTCATCTGTCCCTCGAAGCTTCCACCACTAAGGTATTTCAGCCAGCTGCAATCCAGAGCTGCAAACAGCCGTCCAGACACAGTGCGGGGAGCTGCTGCACTCCCTGCAGGACACCTGCCTCAGAGGACCATGTGTGTGCTCCAATCCATCAATCTACATACCCAGACCCCAGTCACCACCACCCCTTTCCCAAATCTTTCCCTGTATCTCTTCCTATTCTTAGCTGTCAGCCAGGGCTGGCTCATTAAATATATCACACAACAAAATGCAACCCCTTAAAGGCTTTCGAATGCTCAATAGGTATTTAATGGCAGCTCCCTTTCACTAACAGGAAACAAGCCAGAGCATACACCTCTGCCCATGCTGGGAATCAGGGTGTGTTCCCAGAAAACCCAGACGCAGAGACAAGCAGGCAAGAGAGGAAGGGACCTGCAACTCCTAGAGCTCAGAGTAGGTTCCGTCTCTGCAAAACCCACACCTCACCCATTCGTGTGCAACCCTTCCTGCCTTGCTGGCTGCTCAGTTGGTGATCCGTGAACTGGCCATGTCCATCATATGAGAGCACTGAGCAGGAGAGTGGCTGAGGCTCTGACTTCTGTGACAAACGGGGCCCACCAGGCTGGTGACCTCTGCATGGGGCCATGGAAAAACAACATCACTTGTGGAAGGCTGCTTGTGGGAATTTGTCCATGACTCTATCAGGGAGATGGAGATGAAGATGTCTGATGCTACTACTGCTACAAAAAAGACTGCCTGGGCAGTATTGCCTTGCAGATATTGGTGGGGCGGATACAGAGAGCTTTACCTCTCCACTGACCCCAGTGGGATATACCTGGCCCCCTGCTGGGGACTGCAGCCCTAATGCACCAGCCACAGCTTTCTCATGGGCCACAGCAGGCAAGCAGGAGCTGGGGCCTGCAAGGAAAGCGAAGCAGGAATTGGGAGGAAGGAGGCTTTTCTCCCCACAACCTAATCAAGACGAGAAAGGCATCTGCCAAACAGCTGATTTTTCCTACAGCGCAATGCTGCTAACAGTTACGGAGCCAGACACACCTCTCTTGGGGACTCCATTGTACGAAGACTCTATTTTCCCTTTTAAGCTAGAAGGAATGTCTGTGCTCTGGCCCCTACAACCTCATATTTTCCACCACCAGGCAATGACTGGTGAGGCCCCAGAAGGGGAACAATGACATGAGATTCTGGGGAAGAGGAAATCTCTACCACGAACAAGTCTGGAAAATGGCTGCTAGAGGGAAGGGAGAGCGCTGCCTCTGGCTCTTGCTGCTGCAGCCTCACTCTGCCGCTCACCCTAAAACCCCTCTCACACTCACAGCCTCAAAAATGTAATAGCCCAAAACTGCACTCTCTCTTAGCACTCTTCCCTCCACCCATCCCCGCAGCACTTCTGGAAGAAGGGGCTGGATTCCCTCCTGCCGCATCATGCAGTGAAACTGCCAGCTCCTCTGCAGCCACCAAGAACTTTTTTGCTAGCACTGGGTCTTAGCAAGGCACAGAGGCAGGAGATCAGAGACCGATTTGCACATGCCAAGCCAGCTGGAGAGGCTTCAGCTGTGAGCGGGGCAGAATCAGTCCCACAGGAGGAGATGCTGCTGTTGCTTCACTGTGGTTTTCAGGGGAAGCAATCCAGTTAATCACTTCATATTTGGATAAGAAAATAACCTCTGTGCACAAGGAAGGATCTCAGTGCACATGAAAGGTCCTAACGGAAGTTAGTTCCACAGGACCTGTGGGATGAGATTGGTATCATCCTCCTCACGTGACAGACTGAAAAATAAAGGTCCAAGTGAGAGGATTTGCTCAAGAACTACCAGGAGGCAGCAGATCAGCTCCCTTTGCTCCCCAGTCCAAGGTCAGAACTGCTTCACAAACTGACATTCAAGTCGTACTCCCTTTTGAGGTCCAACTATTCTTCCCAGACTCCAAGTGCCCTGGGCCAGGCTCTGCTTTGCCATGGCTGGGCTTCTGGGAACTGCAATTCTCCATCCTGTTTTGGTTAAAACATAAAAATAAAAACACAATCAGCATTGATTCCCTGATTTCAGTTGGAGGGGTCACTGTCCGTGGGTAGCACATGAGACAAGTCACAGCACCTTAGGCGCAGTCAAAGGAAGCCCTCGTCAATGGGAGGGTGTGAAAGAAGTGAGGAAGAGCTCCTACTTAGGGCAGGCAGAGGTGAAGCACTGTACCGGCCTCCAGACCTGAGCAGAGCTGTGGAGCACAGACTCCATCACCTCTCTCCCTCTCCAAGCAACATAGAGCCCAGCACCAGAGCCCTGAGATCATCTGCCCCATTTTAGTGCACTTGCTCAGCAGTCCCCCCCATTGCTACCCAATCTCATGCTGTTTGTGCCATATACAACCCCAAATGTTTCCATTCAGCCCCTAAATCTGCAGTGACCCACAGCTCCTTCTGTGTTAGGAAAGCCCCTCTTTTCCCATCCTTCACCCCCCCTTACTTCCCACACTCAGAAGTCCTGTCAGATTCTACTGGTCCTGCCAGTAAGTTTTTTTGCCTCTTTTTCTGGCCAGCTGGAATGATTTATTTCTGAATGGGATCCAAATTTGGCAAATTTCTGAGCCATCATCCAGCTCCAATGGAGTGAAGGGAAGAGCATCAGCAGCTGGAGGCAAGTTAGGATTTATAACCCTATGGCATCTCTTCACCTCTTCCAGTAACTGGATACCCAAGAGGAATGCAGAGTGCACGAAATGCCAAGGTTTACCAGCAGCCTCTGGCTTCTTGTGCAAGAGACCTCAGTGTTTTTGTTCCTATCACTAATGCAATGGATTTGGTGATCCCTGTCTTCCCAGTTCTGTGCCTTGGTCCTTTACCCGACTTCTACCACAGCACATTGCAAAAAAGCAAGGGAAATCACTGTACGATTGGAAGAACCACTGAGTCAGCCTCAGTGTGTGAAGGAGAGTGGGAACAGAACTGGTCATAAGCCAGTTTTGCACTTCCCACCTTCTAGTCTTGGTCAAGGACTTGCTCAGCTCCTTGTTAATGCAGAGCAGCTTCAGGGCTGCTCCACCCAATGGCTCTGAGGAGACGGCTCTGCAACAGGGAATCCCCAGGGGATGGTGCTCCTTGCCACAATCATTCCTCTCCTTTGAAGCTTCTTCACCATGGGGAAAGTCATGAGATCCCCTTTACACAGCAGGAACAGTTAGGAAGGGTCAGAACAAACCCCATTATTAGGCATTATTTTGTCTAGACAACTTTTCTTGGCTTGTGGTCTTGACAGAGCATCCCCTTCCTGAAATCATGCAGTCAGGAATGGTTATCAGACTAATGGGACAATCTGAAAACAGACAAACCAGCAAGTGGGAAAAGCTTGGGAAGGCTAGAGAGCTTACCTGGTGTCTGCTTATCAGTGGTACACCTGACAAAAAGGCCCAGCTCCATCAAAGGTTAAACTGTGTCCCTGTAGCCAAAGGGAGGTGAAGGCAAGTCTGCCAAAGCTTTATTACATTACAACCTTCAAGTGGCAAATTAGGGTTTCAGGAGGTGGACAGACACAAAGAATGCTCTCTAGGTTCTTCCAACCCCAGCTTTTACTACTGAAGACCTGACAACTGGCAGAAAAAGCATGTGCTCCTACTCATTTGTATTGGAAAGAAGAGAGGAAAAACACTGCTGTAAAAACTGAGTGAAAATCCTTGCTGAGAGAGGAACATGGGGAGGGCTGCACAAGCATACAAACTACAGGGAGAGATGTGCATGTGTTTTTCTCTGCTCTCAGAAACATAACATCAGCAACAAGCTAATACCATTAAACTGCAAGGGCAGTCACCCCGCAGCCCCACACTTGCACCATGGAGTAGCGGTGTTAGGCCATCTGGGACCCATTCCAAGGGGAACTGTGACCCCTGAGTTACGACCAGCTACTTCTTTTCAACTCCTGCTGCCCCTATTACGCCCCAGAAAGCCTCCAGCTCAGGCACCAGCACCTGAAATAGTCCCTGTGCAGAGATAACACCATTTCACAGCTATCCTGAAGAGGCTTCCCTCTCCAATAGGCAAAGCGCCGTAAGTCTCTCTGACTTGTGCTTAATGGCTGACCTCTCTGTTGAGGCAGCCAAGAGGAAGCTCTGATAAGGCAAGAAGGCCATGAGAAAATTGGTAGCATTGCTATGAAATATGCTTCAAAATGCAGTCACTATGGTAACTGCCACAGCTGGGAGGAAATAAGAAAACTTCCAAAATCTGAGGGTTTCCAGGCTTCCCACGGACACCCCGAGGATGAGCATCTCGGGGCTATCAGTGCCACAGCCACTCGCAGCCCCTTTGCCCCTGCACTGCTCCCTGCAGCTCACGCTGAACTCGTTCTCACCCAAGATTCTTGGCCAAATACCGAGGCTTTTCCTTAGGCAAGCTGCTTGTGCTTACACCAGTGTACCCTCATGGGTGCCCCATCTCATTCCTGATTTAACCCAGCATAAACAGAAGGGGAACAGGAGATAAACTATGCTGTGGCCTTCTACGACAGAGCCACGGCGCTGGTGGATAGATGAAGGGCAACTGACATTATCTACCTGGACTTGTGCAAAGCTTTTGACACAGTCCCACATGACATCCTTGTCTCTAAGTTGGAGGAACATGGATTTGATGGAAGGACCACTCGCTGGATAAGGAACTGGCTAGATGGCCGCACTCAAAGAGTGGTGGTCAATGGCTCAATGTCCAAGTGGAGACCAGTGACAAGTGGTGTTCCACAGGGGTCAGTACTGGGACCAGTGTTGTTTAACATCTTTGTTGGAGACATGGACAGTGGGATGGAGTGCACCCTCAGCAAGTTTGCTGATGACACCAAGCTGTGTGGTGTGGTGGACACGCTGGAGGGAAGGGATGCCATCCAGAGGGACCTTGACAGGCTGGAGAGGTGGGCCCATGCAAACCTCATGAAATTTAACAAGGCCAAGTGCAAGGTCCTGCACGTGGGTCGAGGCAATCCCAAGCACAAATACAGGCTGGGCAGAGAATGGATAGAGAGCAGCTCTGAGGAGAAGGACTTGGGGGTATTGGTGGATGAGAAGCTCAACATGAGCCGGCAGTGTGCGCTTGCAGCCCAGAAAGCCAACCGTGTCCTGGGCTGCATCAAGAGAAGCATTAGCAGCAGGTCAAGGGAGGTGATTCTCCCCCTCTACTCTGCTCTCGTGAGACCCCACCTGCAGTACTGTGTTCAGATGTGGGGCCCCCAACATAAAAAAGACATGGACCTGTTGGAGAGAGTCCAGAGGAGAGCCACAAAATTAATCAGAGGGCTGGAGCACCTCCCCTATGAGGACAGGCTGAAAGAGTTGGGGTTGTTCAGCCTGGAGAAGAGAAGGCTCCGAGGAGACTTAATAGCAGCCTTCCAGTACCTGAAGGGGGCTACAGGAGAGATGGGGAGGCACTCTGCATCAGGGAGTGTAGTGAGAGGACAAGGGGTAACGGGTATAAGCTAAAAGAGGGTAAATTTAGACTAGACATTAGGAAGAAATTTTTCACTATGAGGGCAGTGAGGCACTGGAACAGGTTGCCCAGGGAGGTTGTGGATGCCCCATCCCTGGAGGTGTTCAAGGCCAGGCTGGATGAGGCTTTGAGCAACCTGGTCTAGTGGAGGGTGTCCCTGCCCATGGCAGGGGGGTTGGAACTTGATGATCTTTAAGGTCCTTTCCAACCCAAACCATTCGATGATTCTATAAGATGGATGGTATTTTCCTGACACTCGTCCGACCTGCTAGGTCACAATCCGCTGCTCTCATGATACACCCGTTACAACTACGTTTCCCCTCACAGCAGCAGAGCAGTATATAAAATGAAGGGTAAATGTAATTGAGCAGTGAATAACCTCTGCTGTGCCTGTTAGAAGTGGCATCCCTCACACCCATGTGTGCAGTCTCAGCCACCCCTACTTCACCCAGAGCAGAGCTCCCCTATCACCCCATGGCCTCTGTGCCAGGCTGACAGCACAGACCTGCCAGCATTTGCAGCCTAACGGCAATTCTGTCATTAAGAAACACGAGAAGTGATTATTGATTCCTATAATTCCTAAATAAGGCTGGGTCACATTTTTTCAGACAGAGCACTAATTCACTGCAAAATGCAATTTGAGGTTGACCAAAACTATTTGGAAATTTGTGCCTATTTCAGAGAACAGCTTTGATTTCAAAATTATTTCTAAGACAAAGTGAACCATTTTCTTATTTTCTCTTTTTAATTTTGAAATATATTTCATGAAGTGCCATATGTAAATTTAAAGATCAAAAAGAACAAAACTAAAACATGTTTTGATACACTTAGCAACTTTTTGTTTGGTCAGTTCTTTTTTTCTGTTGAGAATAAAAAATTAATTTCATCTGACCTGAAATGACGTTTTTGGTTTGACTCTCCGATTCAGCTAGGAAATTAAAAAAAAATATTATTCCTGTGGCTTTATTCCCAAAACATCATTATTTGGTGTCTAAAGCAACCTATTCTTCTCATTCTTTCATGTCCTTCCATCTGGCTCTTCATGACCAAGTCTGGAAATAAAGAAGAATTCTTGCAGACATCTCCCTCCCCCACTCTCTGCAATCATGGAATTTTTTCCTGTCAAGTTGGGAAGACTATTGATGCTGACTCCCATGGCTCAACTTTAAAAACCAAACAAACAGAAAAACAAAGATGCAGCTCCATTTGGTGGTTACGATAACCCAGATAGATGCTGCTTCTCTGAGTCACTCTAGCAAAGCAAACAGCCGTGATTTAATGAGGCAGCTCCCAGTCTGAATTGTATTGGGGCTGCAAACACCCTTCTCCATCCCTGCTCTGCTCCAGTTGTCTGTCAAACACTCAGTCCTGCCCCATTGCTTCCAGTTCCTCAGACCCCAGGGAGCCTGTGCCTGCCTCCCTACTGGGATGCACAGTTCTCAGCAGAGGAGAATATCATCCTCCCTGCTGGCACCAGCTAAACCCAGCCAGGGAGCTAATGGGCATCAGCAGGTTTATATGCAGAAGCTCAAATGGGAGGCTGATATCTGCACTACAGAGCAGTACAGAGATACTCAGGCTCGCCTTAAGAAGCAGAAAGCGACCAGGTCTCATGCAGAGACAATGCGGCGCTGCCTGTGGGCACGTAGGTCCTCTCCCCAGCTCTCCTGATGGGCAGTTTCAGAAGACTTGCTCTCATTGTCTGTACATACACCCAGAGGTGACTCAGCTTGCAGAGACTTAAAGGACCTGAGTGCATCACTGCAGTCACTTAAAAATGGGGCTTTTGAACTTCAGTAGCCTATCTGGTCCCACACCAGTAAGGGCAGGTAACCAATGCCAGCCAGATGCAATGATGACAACCCAAGTGCTTGCCTGTCTCTCTTTTCTCACTGACCTGAAGACAGTGATGAGGCATTAGGGACTTGTTATGAACTTCAGTACTGCCCCGGGGCAAAAGGGAGAGGGCTCTGAGCCCTGCTAGTGACCCTGAGGCTCTCCACGCCTCCCGCAGCCCACGTTCCTAGAAGAAGGATCACTGCTTGAATCCCCTCCAAAAGCATGAACTATTCTCTAATACTTCTTGAGCTCTTCCCAGGATGTTTTGCTTTCTGCCCTGTGGCCTGGCCCAGCCACATTTCAGAGATGAAAGGCCCTGAGTGCGCACAGACGCCGGCATCTTTACGCATTCCTGGCTTGCAGGCTTTCCTCGAAGCAGTGGTGGGCGTATTGCCGGGGAGGAGGAGCTGCCTCTCAGCCCGGAGGGAGGGCTGCCGCTTTGCTGTCTGGCAAACCCGTGTTTGCCAGGTATTCTGCAAGGTCGTGGCACAAATCCCTTTGCTTTGGGGTCAGCGGCAACCCCTTCCCCACCCCTGCAGGGCCCTCAACCAGCTCAGCAGAAAACAAGGCAGCTCCCCCACTTTGCTTAAGGGCTTACAACAGCTTTAAGGAGACACGGTGTAAAATGTAGAGGGCACGATGCTATCAGTACACAAACCTGATTAATAACAACATCTGTTTCTAATTTCTTTTGTCCCCACAGCTCCCAGAGCACTTCACAGATCAAGCACACAAAACGTCACTGCCTACCTCTGGATGATGTGTGCTGTGTGGTGGAAACCCAAAGAGCGCTGCAGGTCTTGGGCAGAAACTCCAGGATTTGTGCAACAGTGGAGTGGCCAGTGGGACCTTGCAGGGCCGCAACACAGACATCTGCATGCACCCCATCTCCCCTGCCCAGCTCTGGCACAAGCCAAACCAGACTCCTGACCTTAAACACTGGAGGAAAGCTTGCTCACCGTCTTAGCGTGCAGCTTGGCCCCATCGCAGTGTTAAAGGGAGAGTCTGCCAGTGGTCTGGCAGGATTTCAGCCCAACATACTGTCCCCATCAGTGGTTCCCACTTAAATTTTGGCACAAGTGCGGGAGCTCAGCCTTAACCCTCACAACCATTAAGAGAAGCAGCCTCCCTGCACCCCTGCCCTCTGGCGAAGCTGACACACAGCTCAGGGAAGCCAAAAGCGGCTCTTGAAGATCACACTGGCCTGTGGAACAGGCTGCTGGCAGAGATAAGCTTAGAGACCATCTGGTGGCTGCAGCCTTCACTCCCTCACACACCAAGACAAGGAATTATAAACACTTGGCCCTTAAAAAGAAACAAAAAAAACCCAAAACCAAAACAGCCACCAGAAAGTGTGGAAGACAAACTACCAAACCAGATGGATCCAAAGAGAAAAATCTCAGCCTCATTGAAATGAGGGGTGAAACTCCCCCCATCTTGGAGGGATCTTGATGCCCTCATTGCTTCATGCCAGCAAACCAGAGGCACCCCAACAGACTCTTAGAAGGACTCCCTTAGCTAGCTGCTATGCCCATTTCTTTGAGCAAGGGAGTCCCTGGTGCTGAGGCTGGCCTGTTCCTGTTGTGCATGCTCTGAAAAGCCATGTCCCCGCAGTTTGTGTGTATCATATGGTTTGATGAAAGTACTCCCCTATTTCCCTTCACTGTCATGACTCAGAGATGGGCTGAATTAATTGCATGCACTTTCTCTGTGAGTGTATAAACTGCACCATTGCCATATGCACACAACACAGATTATAGCCAGTCAAGGAAGATGGAGTAAAGAAGTGGCTCTCTTTGGCTATCCTCTTTAGATAAGTCCTTTCCCCCATCCCTCCCCAAGACAATTATCTTCTTGTTTCACATCACACGGACAGTCAAGTGGCCCTTTCTACACCACATCACAGAAATTGCAGTGCAAGAAAAGGTGGCTTTGTGCCATCTACCTGATCACCAACACAACTCGTGGCTGCTGTAGGAGCTGTGGCTGGAGCAGTTGTGTCTCTGCATCCCAGTGCTGCTGATCCTTGGGTCCCCCTGGCACTATCCTTCCCACCCACGGCCTTGCCCTGGACATGGGAGCCCTGAACAGGAGCAAAGACAACAGCCTAGAGGGGAAATTTGTTGCATCCCCTTCACAGCACTGCTGTGGCATGGTGTTTCCAGTGAAGATGCTCCTGGTAATAAACTCAGTCCTCTGGGGTGTCTCTCTGCTGCACAACCTTTCCTGCTGTCCACTAGCTGTTTAATTTCTCTCTTGAGTGCTGGACCTTCTGTCTGTTAGCGCTGAACTTCCTGCAGCTGCTGGCAGCTCTCATTGCTCTGTGTTGTCAAACTGAAGACTACTTTTTCCCCCTCCTTGATTGATTTATACTTCCGTAACAGTGCATGGTGGAGTTTTAAGTTTTCTCAAGAGCATTTGGGCAGCCACAGTCTTTGAATTCTTTCTAACGTTTTTGAGTACGAACTGGAGTTTTGGCTCCTTTGGTCAAAAGGAAACTTAAACTGTATCTCCCTTGTTTTTTAGCAATGATTACTTGGACATGATGCCCCCATTTTCTCAAAGGAGTCAGGAATAAAACTTTAATCTTTGTTTTTCAGGAGTCTCCTTAGAGACTGAGAAAGATGTTCACAAGACCTGAATGGCGTAACTTGCTGGTGAAACACAAGCCCCAAAGGCAGGTCTCATCATGTCCCGCGTCCCTGCCAAGCTCTGGCTGTCTACTCCCTGCCTGTCCAGATGACTTTCCTTGCCCTCTTTCCCCAGACACTGGTCCTACTGACCTCCAGCAACACTCTCCATCACAAATGCCTACCTTTGAGTGGCAGACTCAATGCAAAGCTCCCAATGGGATCACACATGTAGGAAGCACACACAGCTGGGAGGCACCTCTTGAATAACCAAGTCCATCTCCATGCTACCACTGCCCTCTCTGCATGATATTGATTAAAGGAAGTTATTTTTGCCTGTCTCACACCCAGGTCTCAAAACCTTCTTACAGTTATTTCCCCTAGATTGTACTATACTCATGGCCAATTCGTACCTATTTATTCATATTGGCATATGAGTAGATTCCATGCTTTGACTTAACTTAGAGCACATGAATTCTATAACTTAAACAGTACATGTTCTTCCCTGGCATTTAATTCTGTCGGCCTACTCAGCATAAGAAAGGAGAATCAATAGCAATAACAGATGTCTGTCATAATAAATAATCATAGAATCAGAGTGGTTTGGGTTGGAAAGGACCTTAAAGATCATCAAGTTCCAAGCCCCCTGCCATGGGCAGGGACACCCTCCACGAGACCAGGTTGCTCAAAGCCTCATCCAGCCTGGCCTTGAACACCTCCAGGGATGGGGCATCCACAGCTTCTCTGGGCAACCTGTTCCAGTGTCTCACCACCCTTATAGTGAAAAAATTCTTCCTAATGTCTAGTCTAAATCTACCCTCTTTTAGCTTATACCCATTACCCCTTGTTCTCTCACTACACTCCCTGATACAGAGTGCCTCCCCATCTCTCCTGTAGGCCCCCTTCAGGTACTGGAAGGCTGCTATTAGATCTCCTCGGAGCCTTCTCTTCTCCAGGCTGAACAACTCCAACTCTCTCAGCCTGTCCTCCTACAGGAGGTGCTCCAGCCCTCTAATTGTCCCCATGGCCCTCCTCAGGACTCGCTCCAACAGGTCCACGTGGTCTGTTACAAAAGTAATCTCTGTTTCGATTGTTATCAACAACATTTTTAAAGAAGCATGGGATCCAAAAATCTTCCATTGCAGTGGAAATCTGGAGGACAAGCCAAATCAGGGGTGAAAATATGCAGTTTAACACCATTTTATGGCCAGAAGAGGGCAAAGAAAACTTTCAAAATGGAATTTAATATTTTTGCTATAGTGCAAGCTTAGTCAAGATTATAATCAGGACAATAAGTCATGATCGCCAAATTCCTGTTCCTTCCAGGGAAAAAGAATCCTCCATACAACAAGACGTGACATGCAAGACTGGAGATGGAGACAGAAAGTAGAAGGGATTTGCTCTTGATTGTACTAGACTAGGAACGACTAGAACAGTTCCTAACGTGAGGCAGCTTTAGTTGTGTCTCAGAGAGGGAGCAGCCCCCCCCAGAACTAAGTCTCCTACTGCTTTGGAGCTCATATGCATTATTAGCCATGCTGTTATCTCAATGGGCAGCTGAAAGACAAAAGACAGCATTTTCCCCACATTGTAAACCCTCTCCAGTAAACCAGGGCTACATATCCTGTAATTAAAAACACCACGCTACAGGCAACAATTGCCACATAGGCTTGGGATCTCTTCCCATATCTAAGTGCCCATGCCCCCACAGACGGAATGTGTGGAGGGCTCAGGAGCAATTCCTGGGAGAAAGGGGGAAGGAGGAGGGTAGGGATGCTGCCACAGACCAGCTCACATCTGGTTCTACCACTTTGTTACCCTAGCTTTAACTCCCACGGGAAGAAACAATTCTTTTTGTGCAGGCTTTTGCAAAATCTCTTTAGTGGAATCACATGTTCATCCTTCTCCTCGTTCCTGGAACAGCCCCTGTGACCCCGCTTCCCAGAAGGCTGGTTAAGCACAAATGAGTTCAGATACTCACGTCAGCCCTTCGCCTTCTGCAGTCTGGGAAGGCATCCCATGCTCCTCCCCAGCACAGGGACCTGACCCTGAGGAGCCAGAGGCCTCCAGAAAATCCTCTTGTCTCTACCGGCATCTCCAACAGAAGGCAGCAGACCACACAGACTTAGTTGTCTTCTCCCTGATGAAGAATGATCCCTTCAGGACAAACTTGAGGCTCGTTTTGGGAATGCAGGAGGGATGCAGATGATGGTGTAGAGAGAAAGGGAGGGAGGGAGGGAGGGAGGCTGCATTGTTGTCTCTCCACTCTTGGCTGCTCTTTGGGTAAATAATGGACTTCTTTCTCCAGGGCTGCTTATCAGCTCTAAATGCCCTCAAAGAAAGCAAACAGCACAATAGCAAATCCCAGAAATAAATCCATTTCATTATAAATTAATTTTGTTTCCATTCCATTTTTCTTGCTAGTAAAAAATGTAGGTTAAGCTAAGCACTTTCTTTTCCCAGCAATTTCTGCTGGCTGTCGGCTAATGCAACAGAAAGTTAAGCTTTTGACAGCATAATGGCTTTGTTATGAAAGAAATACAATTACATTCTTTCCCAAGACAAATTGTATAGTATTAAACATCTGAGCAATGCATCATTGTCCTTGGAGCTGTTGGTGAAGGAATCTTATATGGAGAGACAGGACGACAAGACCAGCTTTCACAGGAGATGTGAGCAATGGATCTCCATTGCTCTGAAATACAGAAGAGATTTTGAAGTGGAGAAACAACCCATACGCTGGATTACTGAGTTACGCGAGCTTTTGCCTCTACACTACTTGCACTTGTGTCACCCATACCTAGAAATCATAACTGTCTGAAGACTCTTTTGTGGCATGCACCAAACAATGTCAATTCATCAGCATCAGTTCATCTCCATACTGGTGTTTCTAAGAGACTCATTAGCAACAGCTAAAACTACTAATCCAAGAACAAGGAGAATGAGTTCTGAGTCCTAAATGGAGTGAATTCATAACAGAGATCACAGATATTTCAGTCATCCTCCACACCTAAACTAATCCCAGCAAAACTGCCTGGCATTCAGCCCTTGACAGGAATATCCCCAGGCAGCAGGAGAAGGCACAAACAGCTGAGACATCCCCTCTTGAACACCACGCAGAAAGGGAAAAATCAGTAGAACTGGGTGATTCTGGGATGGGCACAGACCACCAAGGCTCAGAGTCTGCACTTACCTTGGGAAATTCAAGAGGTCCAGGCACTAGCAGGAAAATCCCAGCCATGCAAGCTCAAATGTCTGTGCTGTCAAAGCAGAAGCAGGGCCACTAGTGTGGTCTGCAAGTTCTCAGACATGGTTTAGGGGTTAGTGCAGACCACTCGTAACCAAGAATTAATTCACAAGCAGCCACTCTAATTAGGAGATAAAACAGTTTAACAGCATAGATGTGGGCCACTCTGCCTCACTTGGCCTCACAGTCTGCAAACAATCCTGTGTGTAATTGATTTATTAATGCTGATACTGCCAAAGCCATGGCAGAATCTTAGCCATAACCTGCCAGGAGTCAAGTACCACAATGGGAAATCTAGTAACAGCCAATACAACGGCATCATTTTCCATGCATCTGGTATTTGCAAGACATCCTTGTGTCTAGAAAAGACCAAGGCACGCTGAGCTGTGTATCTGAAACAGGAGCCCTGATCCACCTTCAGCTTTGCTTGGGTTCGTACTTCATGGCCTAACCTCCTCTGAAGGTCCTCAGAAGAATGGAGAGGAGTCGAGAGGGCTGATTCACAGAAGTCAAGGTGTCACCCCATGTTATGGGTGGAACAGGTAGCACCCCAATGCTTAAAAGCAGCCTGACACTTCCCCTTATGAAACCATCTTCTCTGTTGCTGAGAACTTTGCCAGCACTGAACTGCTCAGGTTGAAATTTTCCATGCCAGGTGCTTGCCTCAGGCTGACTCTTCCTTTTTAAAGTGTCAACAGAAAAAGGTCAGTGGTTTCTGAGAACACTATTGAGTTGTTTTGTCCATGTTTGATGAATTGTTAAAGTTGTGTTCAGAATGCGTAACAGTCCTCAGCACCTCTGCAAGAGCCTGAATTTGGTGGGAGACTCACCCTGGTGCCTCTTGCTTGAGGGGAGCTATCCACGTGTCTCAAAGACTGTAGCAAGTGTGTACGAGTGTGTGTTCGTGGAAATCACCAGCTTACACAGTCAGTGACCTTTCTAGCATCTGACTACTTCTGAAACTTCAGTTCCTGCTAAGACTAATCCTTCCAGCCAGCAGGGCTGATGCCAGAAGAAAACAGTAATTTAGGACAAATAGTACAAGGGTGGAGAACTGAATCAGCAGATGTTTTGCATAGAAGAGGCAGGCTCAGGACATGACTGAGACTAGAGAGAAGAGGGCAGGCCAGGTACAGCATGACCATCCACTGGAGCTAGAGCCCAATTAGGACCTGCATCCTGCGGCAGCAGGTCCCAGTGCGTGTTTCACATTCCCTCAACAAGCCAGCTGCGTAGTGGGGTCCAGTTCAGAGCCTGAATGAGTACCAATGCCAGTATGAATGTGCAGAATGTGCTGAACCCTTTGCCTATGAAGGTGGCTGAGCTACTGCTGCCCTGCTGATGAAACCGCTATCCCTCTCAGTCACTCAGTAAGCAAGCACTGTGGATCCAAGAGCCAAGCACACAAGCATCTCACACCTCATTTCTGACCTTAAAATGTTTTTTCTTTATAGTTTCTTAAAAGAGAAGCATAGCCCTGCGCTCTTAGCGGTATGGACTCAATGGCTGCCACCACATCTCTAGACAGAGTATGAAGACCACCTGAGTTGATGGCTTCATTTGCTTGTTTTTGTCTGCAGTAAAAGAGATGTGTAGTAACAGCCTACCTTACAGAGGTTTGATGGCAGCTTAAGTAATGAACCAGAAATTGCTCTAATGGGCTGAGATATATGATGCAGCAGACAGAAAAACGTAATTACAAATGCTAGGTACCACAGAGGCACACAACGTTGAGGAATGCCAAACCAACTGCAGACAGAGCTCAGTACTACAAGTCCCAGGTCTCTTCCTCCCCAACAGCAGAACAACACCCCTCTACGGTACTCACTTCTCAAAGGGCCAGAGTCCTTCTGGGCAGCCAGGTCTTGACAATGCAAGACACTGCCTCCAGGTGTCATTTGCCTTGATCACACAAGCAGCAGTCACCCAAGCAGCACATATCTCCCAACAGAAATTAATTTTTCATGGCAGCTGGAGCTGCAGCTCAGCAGATTTACACCCTGGAGCTTGGGAACACAGGATGGGGGGCATCCAAGGCAAAACAAAGGTGGTGGAGCAAGATAAATGACAAGGCAGTGGCTCATGCAGAAGTAAATGGCACCTGCACAGCAGCGATTCCTCCCTGAGCAGTGAAGGTGATTGTGCCAGACCTTGGGAAACATCCCAGAAACCTGAAAGCGTATAGCACCATTGGAAGCCAAAATCTTTGCACAGACAACAGATCTCCAATTACCAAAGCCAGCTCAGTTGGCTTAGGGACAGGTTATTTCCATGTTGGGTTTTTTTTCCTAACTCATTTAATTATTACATTTTTTGTGTGTATCTGTTCTCCCATATAACAGCAAGAAGCCAGACATCAGGAATTTTTGCTAGGCCTCCCTAATCAGAGGGAGTATTTGTGATGGAACTTGAAAACACAACCCTACCAATGCTTTCAACCACTGCGGTTCCCATCTGCCACTCCTCCTTGAATTAGAGGTGACCCCACTGATCACCCAAGGTTGGCTTCCCATCCTCCTGGGAACCATGCTAAAGATGACTGACGTTCTCCTATTTACCTTTTGTATCCACCCCTGTGTACCTTCTTCTAACCTCCTCCCTTGAAGAAAAAAATCATCCAATCTGCTTTGGTTCTTCTGCCAGAGCAGAACGATCCCCCAAACAGCCTGACATTCACAGATCCTGGAAACGCTTAGTGATACAGAAGGGAAACAAAAGCCTTCAGCCTTGCTGGAAACCCAGCCCACAGCACCAGCCTAACAATGCCTCAAAATATCCTCTCTGATCTGGGGTGCTCAGCTCCACAAAGTGAGGGCAGCAGCCATGCTCTCCTCCCTTTGCTAGCAACGACATAGAAATGTCTGAGTTAATGTTTCGCTGCACACCCCCTTGTTTAGACGCCACAGAGGCATCTGTGGCAGGCTGAAACTTGGTGGTTTACATGTTTTATGTCAAAACCAAAACAAAGACAGAGGGAGCACGCTGAGTTTGGACTTAAGTTAAACAAGCATAAAATACTTGGCAGATTTCCCTTGCTTAATGCAGTATAAACAATTTTGGTATTCGACAGAGAAAATTTCCCATTTAATGAATGTGGCAAATAACTGAAAAGAAGGTCACACTATTTTCACAGTTTCAATTAAGCACAGAACAGCCTCAGCTTCTGCTGCACCATTAGCAAAGTTCATGTGCAAAGTTAAGCAGCTCTTTTGCAGCTGGGGCTGCACTAGGGAGGTGAGAGAAGACACTCCAGTGAGATGGTAGGTTCTCCTGCAGCACCCAGGGAAGACAAGCAGATTTTTGCCATTACTTTCAGAGGGGAAAAAATGAGCACCCATAGACATAAAACTGAGGCAGACTAAGGATTTCAGAAGGCAGCCTCTGGCAAATACAACCACAGCAGTTAAAGACATTAGCTTGCACAGCTGTCTGCCAGCCTTGGCTGTCCACCTTGTCGGCCAGACAGAATTTATTGCTCCTCTAATAAAGTCAGCAGAAAGAAATACATGCTTGTGCCTCAGCCACTGCAGTTCGCAGCCCAGTGTATTAGGCTGAACTGCTGACAATCATTGGTTTTCAGTAAGATCACAGACTCACAGCTGTACATCCAAGGAGGGGAAGAGTAGACAAGAACAGAACAAAATGTCTCCCTCGCCGTGAAAGGCTTAGAAGACACTTGAAAGAAAACGGGTGAATTTATTTTAATGGGGTTAAAGAACTTATGAAAGATTTTTATTCTACAAAGATTGCCACAGCGCCTCTATTCTGTATCCTTTGCTGTTGGCAAAGCTGGTTTGGCTATCTGCTGCTCGCTCCAGGGGGAAGGGAGCTGTAGGGGCACAAAATAAAGGTCTGCAGGAGTTACCACCACTGCTTGTGCCCCTGCTAGCCCAGAGCCCACTGCAAGAGTAGGAGCATCCTCAATAGCCTCCAGCTAGAACCAGGTATAACAAAGCTGAGAGCTCTCCTGATCCTCAGGCCTGTACTTCTGACACCACCCTCCCATTTCCAGGGCTCGGCTCCAGGAATGACATTGCCTGAATGTCTAAGCAGCCTATTTTTACAATTCCTAATGTAATCAGACCCTCTCCTCCTATGCAGAGGAGAGGTTTCAGTGGTAAAATGGCAAAGAAATTAAGATAAGAAACTCAGAAGGGATAATAGGTTTTATTTTTCAACAAAGATTTAAGAAAACCCAAGAAATTCACACACCCACAGCGTTTATTAAAATGTGTTCCTAGAGCTGGCTTTGACTCAGGCACACCAGGAAATCAGTGGTAGCCTTTTGAATACTGAGAACAAACCACTTAAGTACATATTATTGTGTAGAAATTATTCTCATGTACTGGATGTCACGCTTGCCTTGCTGAACAAAGCTATACTAGATGCTACCTGTACAAATGTGAAGGCTGGAAGAAATAAAATATAACATGATCTGTTTCACCCCACATGATTTGAGAAGCAGCAGGTGAGATTATTAGAACATATTGAGCCACAATAAAAACATGCAGGGTGCTGTAGGCCACCTTGAGGTTCTACAATTATTCAAAGTCTAATATCATGCAATGAAAGGTTCAGTAACACAACACTGAACTTCAGTTTTTGAGTAAAACCTCTCAGTTTGTTTTTCAAAGAAAACAAATCTTACTTTTCAGCCCCCCAATAATTTGGGTTAGCTCAGTGTGAAATAAATTTAAAAGAAACAAACAAACAAAACCCACTACTCAAATAAGCCTCAAAAGCTCCTTGCTGCAGATCTAACAGCCCTCCCAGGATAAAACTTGTCCTTCCCAGCCAAATGTCCAGACCCTGTGAAGGTGTAGAGACTTCAGGTCAGACACACCCATAAGATACCAGCTCTAGAAAGTTACCTCACTGAGCTGATGGTATGTATGTGCTCTTTTAGCCTACAGCAAAAGCAAAATAAAGTAAATAATCTTAGCCTGCAATGAAAGATTTACTGCAATCACATAATCTAACATCTTTATCACAGCTTATGCAAATCCAGCTGCTGCTATATGTCCCTCGTTGCACTGTAAGGGTTCTTACAGTGAACACAAGCGTCTACCACATCTGTACTGATCTGTAAAAGCTTGTCACTCATGGGGTCTTGACATCAATTCTCACTTACCATGTGAGCCACAAAACCTTTACCCATGCAAGCATTACTTGCTGTTGCACTCGGTACCCTTGACTCTGTGAAACCTGTACGTAAATACAGCCTAGTCCCAGCAGTGATCATTTATATAAGAAGCCTTTAATGTTGCAGTCGGCAACATCAAGTCCAGGGTGTAGATGAAAATCAAGTGTCTACAAGGGACACTGCTTGTGGCTGCTTTCTTCTCCCCTCTAGGAATGAATACTTGCTCCACAGCAAAGGTATCCAAACTGGTTGTGAAGTAGCTCCTGATATGTTGCAGCTTACTGCTTCATCCACCACAGTAAAGCTGACCCAAGTTCAGTTGTCAATGCACGCTGTGCCATAAACAATCCAGGACATGCTTTGTGACCTGTCCAGTCATTCCTACTGCATGATGGCAATTTCAGCCAAAGGGTGGAGCAGATGTCTATGGTCATGAAGCACTTCAGCTGCCCAAGTTTAATCCTCCAAGTCCTTTGTTACACCAAAACAACTGACTTCCATGAGCCTCATATCCTCCAAAACACCAGGATGTCAGCACAGCCATAGGCACCCTGTTCCTTCACTCACATCAGTGTCCCATTAAATCTTGTCATTTCTTTCCCTTCTCATACGTCATCAAATAAACTAAGCAACAGTCCCTGAGACACATGCTTTACTTCTGCATGCTCCATGCATGGAGTTCACTGTGTTTCTTTATCCTACCGGAGTTTTTTACCTTTATCTGCGCCAAGACATTGTCATTTTCCCCCTCCCTGGTTCCATGTGGGAAACCATGCAACTGCAGAGAGATCAGACTACACTAATACTGGGACAGCAGCCAGCAGTATACCATGTGCCTGTCTTTTAACAGCTAAATACTATCAAAAATAATGATGCAAATATGGGCACTCCTCCTCAAGACATCCTAATACTTTCAACAACTTTTTAGGAACACATAATGTTGCTGGATGAGGGCAGGCCGAAGGGAACAAATCTGGGACTTCCAGTACTTACTGTGTGAACACCTGTTGGCTAAATGAACAGCCTTAGGTCTGAAAGTAGAGACAGCTGTACCCATGTTCTTCAGTTGCCGTATCAGATAGCTGCTTCCTTAGGGCAGGCATGAACTGCACTACATTATCACCAATTGCAGTCATGAGATGGAAAGCTCTCCTTTAGGAATCTCATGCACTGATGTAGGACCAGGGGTCCTACCAAAGCATCCACCTTGAAGTACTGAGGCCCAGACCCATATCACCATTTAAGAGACGAACTCCCTTGTTCTCAGTAAACCTTAGATATATCATGTCTTCAACACCCTGGGTTTCAGCAGCTTATCTAGTACCACATAGGAAGTCTGTGGGAAGCAAAACTGGGCCTTAGAAGTCCTACCAGGTAAGCACATCCCCATCCCTCCGCCAACAACTGCAGTCAGTCCACGACACTACTCTACCCACACACTGCATGAGCACGAGCAAGGACACACCGCCTCTCTCACACAGAATTAAGCTGATGGATGCAGAAGCACTCCTCTTTCAGTCATGGTTCCCTGTATCCTTAAGTACATCACCTAGTGCTCTCTAGGGTCCATCATTGTAATAAGTGAGCACTCAACAACTCCCCCATCTGAGCAAGGGAAACACCTTGTGGGTGGACGGTCCCTCAGGGAGGTGGAAATCACCCCCCTGCCACCGTACACTTCGGGAGACTGTGAAGGAAAAGCCTCACCAGGCCCTGCCACAGCCCCAGCCAAGGGCTCTGGCAGCCTCTCGCTCTGCTGACCGCAGGGAAGCATGGCAGGGATGGGTGAGTGATCCCTGGGCCGTGTCCAGCACAAGCCGTGGCACAGCTCCAGGCCACGCCGGCCACACTCCTCGCCTCCCCCACCGGACCCCAGCACCCGCCGGCCAGGCCCTGTCCTCACAGCTGCCAAAGCTGCTGAAAGCATCCCAGACCTATTCCCCTGAACCCACCGCGCTCCCCCCAGCAGGGTGGGTGCTGGAGGAGAAGCCTGTTTGGCTACACTCCTCTGCCCTGGTGACCCACAGTGACTCCCACAAGTTTTGTAAAAGAGCAATAATGGGGACAGACCACAGCTTCTCTGAGAAAGCATTAACAGCCTCCTGCATCCAAAAAAAAGCACAGCTAGCAAAGAGGCCTCTCTCACAGGGGCTGTGGTCAGCAGCCAGTGATGGGATAGGGCAGAGTGAGGCACCTCCTTTCCCCTGCCTGTGCTCTGTTTTCCCATGTTTTCCCTCATGCCTGTGCAAAGATAAAAAAACCAAAAAGCTATGTTCCCTCTCCTCCCCATCAACTGGAATTTTTTTGGTGGCAGAGTTCAGTTTTTCAGCTGTATAGGGGCAGAGGAGGAAGAAGAGAGAGCACAAAGAGAAATCAGCATGGGAGGTACTTGCATTTCTCCAGGGCAGCTCACGGGCAGAGTGGTTCACACCTGCCGTGAAACCACTCCTTTAGATGCACATTGCAAGGAAGATTGACTACAAATTTAAAAACCACAGCCTGAGGAACACAGGGCTTTGCGGCCTCTTGCCAGACTTTTATTAAAAAATGGGTTTTGAGCTTGTGGCAGAACACAGGGTGAAAGCATCACCTCAGGAGAGGGAACCACTTTCTGTCACCTCTCATCACTGACCAAAAAAAGGACTTCCAAGTAGCTTGCCCACAGAAAAAGTGCACGGGCTTTCTTTATTTGAATGCCTCTGCTAGCCAGTTAAGGCAACCTTGCAGGAAGACGCCTTAAAGCTATGAAAGTACAAACCTTAAGCCTAGTCAACTTGGTCTTCCTGAGGTGTGAGCTGGAAGGAACCCGAGAACAAGAAATGTGGAGAGCCTTCTACTATTTCTGAAAGGAGGAAAAACTCCCAGACATCCATATTTAAAGACAAAGTTGGAAACAGAGAAATAAAACAGGGGTATTTTAAGAACCCCTGTATCTTTATTATGCATTTCTAGTATAGAAGCTTCCCAAGGTCCAAGTCAACATCCAGCTCAGTCTGTGACAAACTCTGTACAAACACATCTCAGAAGAGAGTCCACACCCCCGGGACAGCAAGCAAGCAAGATTTGCTCTTGGAAGAAAAGGATTGTTTGAGCAAAGGGTGAACAGCAAGAAATCTGGCTCTGCCTGCACCTCTCTAACTGTATCCAGTGCAGGTTAGATTTGTGGGTGATGGCTTGAGTTGTCTGGAGGGGGGACAGCCTGTGTGCTCTTTGTGCCCCCCTCTGTCCCAGGACAAGACACCCGTGTGTAAAATAAACCAAGCCACACCTAGAAATAGACTCAGCCTCTGATATCAGAGAGAGCTCTCCCTCTTGTCAAAGCCTAGTTCACCCACCAGTCTCTGTTGTGAGAAAAGTAACAGAAATTGGAGCAACAGCAGTAGGTGCTGTAGTGCAACCTTTAACAGCTCTTGGGCCCCAGTTCTGCAAACCATCACTGCTTGGTTTAGATACTTTAAGTGTAGTCATGCAAGAGACCATGGATTTCCTCGCTACCACGTTAGCAGATTATGTTAGCTGCTCTCTCCACCCCAGGAGCCTGTGCACTCAAACTAGCCCATGAACCCGTCAGCCAACTCATCGGGTGCAAAGGGTCCTGCAACAGCATGGACACCATGCTGGAGGCACTGGCTGGGGAGTGTATGAGCTCTAGCAGGGTTTAGATGAAGCTGCCTGCCGGAGGACTGGCTCCAGCTAGCTGCAGTGCTGGATATGGCCCTTTGCCTACTATAGGGCATGAACTGTGTTGAGCATGCACCCCCTGGCCCTCAGTTCAGTCAAGCGTCACCTGTGGGGTCAAGAAGAATCTAAATATTGAGCTTTAAGTTAAGCACCTCTTACAGGAAACTCAAAAACAAGGCTTTAGCTGTTAATGACAGCAGCACATTTGCATACTGGGGGAAGACTCCTATTATTAAAACCTCGCCAGCTATGCTTCCGGATGGTGTGTGCGTTAACGTATATGAACTCCCTAATATTAAATTTGGGCTCATACTGGTTTTGCCTTTCTTCTTTTGCAACTTGTATTGCCCAAGGCTGGATGGATTCCCAGTAATAGCACATGGAGATGCCTTGCCATCATGTGGTGAGGGGGCACTAACAGACTCAGAAAGTCTCCCCAATTAATGGAGTCTCAGAACTGAGCAAGGGATTAGGAGACACACCTTACCAGGGGAACAGCTTGAGGAACACACAGAATCACAGAATCACAGAATCACAGAATGTTAGGGATTGGAAGGGACCTCAAAAGATCATCTAGTCCAATCCCCCTGCCAGAGCAGGAACACCTACATCAGATCGCACAGGAACGCATCCAGGCGGGTTTTGAATGTCTCCAGAGAAGGAGACTCCACAACCTCTCTGGGCAGCCTGTTCCAGT
>VZTO01016740.1:95581-138329 GCA_013400615.1 Syrrhaptes paradoxus | reverse complement strand
GTCTAGGTCTCGCTGGATGGAAGCACAGCCTTCTGGCGTGTCAGCCACTCCTCCCAGTTTCGTATCATCAGCAAACTTGCTGAGGATGCACTCTACTCCCTCATCCAAGTCGTTGATGAATATATTAAACAGCACAGGTCCCAATACCGAACCCTGGGGGACTCCACTAGATACAGGCCTCCAACTAGACTCCATCCCATTCACACGCTATAGACAAGAATGGGAGCGGTCTTTGTTGCAGACCACAGTTACAATGGTGGGGAACAGATGCACAGTACTGAAAGCCTCTTCTGTTAAACACAAGATTCAGCATCCAGAGATCAAAACTAGACAAACGTAAGCCAGAAATGAGGTGTAACAGCATGTGGGTAATCAACCAGTGCAGTAACAAACCGAACACAGTGATATTTTCCATTTGTGGTAATTACTTAATCAAGATTAGATGTTTTTTAAGACACACTTTAGAGTCCAGAGCAAATGGAATTAATCGAAGAGCTGGGTATATGGGCTGTATTGTTCAAGAGGGCAGAAAAACTAAAGCTCCTTCTAGCCTCACCATCTACTAATCTATGGGGAAAATGGCCCCTTTTAGTGTCAGTGGAGTTGGTAGACAGCCATATTTTCTAGTGACAAGACATACTGATGTTTACATAAAATAGTAATAATAACACCTTGTGTTTCATCCACACCTCTAATCTGAAATTCTTCAAACTTTTTACTGTCACTATGTCAGAGAGTCTGACAACTCACTGGCTGATAAATTGGCATTACCATTCCCCTTTCATTCAGCTTGAACTTTTTCTAAGTAGTTAATCATCTGCTCACCACTTACATGGGAAACAGGCTGTCTGTGATCTTGGGCAGCTACTTTTAGGCCTCTTGGTGAGAAAACATTCGCATAGGTGCCTTGCAGAAGGTTTTGGGGTGGGAAATGGCTCAGCATGCCCAACTGCTCAGCAGCTGCCTTGTCCAGACACTCATCCCCAGTACACAGTTTACAGTACTCAAAAACTGTGTAACCTCCCTAGAAAAATTCTGGTAACAATGTAGTTTTTAAGACCTGAAGTCAACAGCTAAAATATTAAAAGATTAAAAAAAAAAAAAAGAGAGAGAGAATATCCTCATATATGACAGACAGACCAAAAAAAACCAAGTAATTTCCATTAGTTACCACGACAACCAATGGAAATCACTAACCCATCTTCTCTCCCTCTTCAACCTTTGGCAGACCTATCAGGGAAAGCAAATAACTATGCCTCCTGTAAAATCCTCTACTTAACTGCATCATACAGCTCACGGGGAAATCTACATTGCCACAATGTAAAGTGCTCCCTTTACAGGACATCTTCAGTTTGTCTCCTCTGAGCTACAAACAGCTGGAGAGGTACTTGTTGCTCCCCTCCAAGAGCAAACATATTCTAGAAATGCAATCCCCCCACGAGATACTCCAGCTCTCCCACCTTATGTCCTTCCTCTCTCTCTGGCTCCATAAAAACATTCAACCATCTCTCCCTTCCCATCTGTAGGCCATTGGCTCACATCTTAAATGCGACAAATACAAGCCCTTTTTGCACATCTTTACTGTCTAGTAAGAAATTGCTGTATCACACAGCAATTCTGGTCCATATTTTATCTCTGTTTTCTACACTATTGTTATCAATGTTGACAAGGATAATGACCCTCTGCAGTGCCTGCTGCACCTTCTACATAACAGCTTTTAAACTTTTCTTAACAGGAATGCAGTCAGCTTCATAAACCCTTCTGAGAAGGGCAGCACCATCATTATCCTTATTTTACAGATGTGAACACAGCAGCTCAGAGGAATTAGGTGCCTTGCCCAAAGCCTACAAACAAATCATGGCATGACGCTCAGAGTGAGAACAAACAGGTCTGGAGAGAAGAGTCTGTTTGCATTTTCTTGATGTCAACAGGCTCTGAAGTTGTTTGAACCACATACGGTCAGAGTCCTCTCTAGACCTTCCACCCGGACAAAACCTCACAACAAATAAATATAAACCTGAAAAAAAACCTACCCCAACGGTTGTCTTTGTTTAATGCTGGTTTACTGTTGACCTTGCATCTGCAAACAGCATGGCCTAACTCACCCCAGAATCTGGATGTGTGCTTCTGCACTGTAGAAGAGCTTGGCAGTGATTTGTGAGAAGGTATTAATGCCCAGCTGTTCTCCCAGCTCTTTTGCTTTTCACATGCATGAAGTTAGGAGTGGCCCAGGTACTGCACGGACACTGCGGTTTCAGGCTATTCATAAGCCACAGCAAGATGCAATACTCACCCAGTAGGATCCAAAATCCCCAAATAATCCACATCGATTGCAGATTTTGCTGCATTCTCCTCCACTTCCCCATCCCAGGTCTGGGCTGCAGGAGTTACCAGCACATTACCCTGTAACAGGGTTGAGTAAGGTGGCTCTGCATGTGTGTGTCTGTACGTGCACACAAGGTGTAACAAGCCACGTTTTGTGCTCCACGTTTAACAATGCTTTAGTTCAGTTTCCTCCACGATATCCTCCTGGGAGACTGCCCACAGCTCTGAGAGGGAGGAGGACAAACCATAAAGGGCAAAGCCAAACAACAACAAGCTGTTCTATAAACTGCTTCCCAGATTCCTGTCTCAAGGCTGATGGCATTTGGTGGCTACGAAGGTACAAACTATGATCAAAGGGGAATACTCATAAAACGCTTCTCTGGTCCGTAGCAAAAGCTGATCCCAATGCTGGAGCTTTTCCCTGAGGTAGGGCAGTAACCACTGTACCACAGCGTCTATTTTTACAAAACTTAGAGGAACATAGTACCTTGTAGGAAATTAATATGCTTCACTAAACATGTCTGAAACTGGCTGTTGGGTTTAAAAGTTATTTGAGGAGGTTTAAAGGTAGCAACAAACAGAGAATAAGATCACATAAAGCTCTATTTCTTTGGGCAGGCAGGGAAAAATGTTCTGCTTTGACAGGAGGAAGGGAGCTACAGGGAGATTAATAGAGGTGGGGTAAGCACAGAGCTGAGGGGCCCCATAAACCAGCTACACGAACAAAGTGGACATAATGGCATGGGGGAGGCACTGATTATCACTGAACACACGGGCACAAGTAAGACTGTTGGGACAGAATAAAAAGACTAATGGTCTGCTTGCTCATAGAAGAGGACCATGAAGATAAACTTACTGACTTTGAGATACTCCAGAGCAAGGTATCATTTTTCACAGAACAGGAAGGGGGCATCACTTATTGGGGATGTGTAAAATTGGATTTGACAAGACACTAATGGCCATGGTCTGTACAAGCAGCTGCTAATCCCAGGACACGCAGCAACACCTTGTAGAAGAAACAGTCTGTTTTTCTAAAAGGGAATGCTTTGAATGGTCTCAGAAAGCATTACCATGGTTGTCACTAGACCCTCTGAAAAGGCTGGCAAAACACACGGTCTGTGGGGAATCATCCTGCAAGTGTGCTAACATCTCCCTGCGTACACTTCTCAAGTGAACAAAGACCTGAGGATATGCCTCTCACCCTCCTGAAAGTGCTAGGCAAAGCTGGTCACACTGCCCCATCCATAGCTCGGCAGCCGATGTGACCAAAGAGGCACTGTGAGCAGCCACAGATGTGTGCCACTGCCCACACTGCACCCCTACCCTGTAGCAGGTCAAACACGGGAATATACACTGCCTCTTGCCAGGGACAGCACAGGCCACCTGCCCAGCCCTGGTCATGGGAAGTGCAATGTACCACTTGCTGAGCAAAGCCCAACACATGAACAAGCCCAGGCACCAAAGCTCACTCTTTAACCACCTGATTTGTACCCAGTCCGCAGTTAAAATAAAAAAGTACTCCCTCCTTACCCTAACACATCATCCTCTACCAGCAGGTCCAGGCCCTAGTCCGAGGGACATAAAAAAAATGGAACTCCATGGAAAATGCAGCCTCTGATGCAATCTGAGTTCTCCGTTGTCTGTTTGCAAGGCAACAGAGGAGGGGAACACCGCCTGAAGAAGACTGGGTTGATACTACTCATGTGGCATTCATCATCTTAGGGCTGGAATACCCCAGAGCTTGCATCACATGGAGAAAACACGCTGTCCTTAGACAGGAATACTGCAGCTTTTCTGCCAAGTTGAAGGCGATGCCTTCGACATGAATGCTTGGTCCCCTGCCACCTTAATTTTCCAGAGCCCCAGGTCTGAATGTGCGAGCTGCAGACCAGAGCTAGGTCACAACCTTTTTGGTTATCCCTGAGGAATTTTACTCACCCAGACAATAAAACGATCCAGACATAGCAAAAATTCCCTGAGGAAATCACTTCCTCCTACATATAGGAAACGAGACAACAATTCTTAACATACTCATACTTAACCTTCCTCAAACATAAACATGAAGAAGTGGCCAAAATGCAGGAGGGAAAGAAAGTCCCAGAGGAGCAAGGAGTACATACGCAAAGAGTTACATCATGCAGAACGAAAGCTCTTGGCTTTGGGCTACAATTACCAGCATTTAAATGGCAGGGGCCACTCTAGCACAAAGGGGGGGCTCCTCTCAGGCATCATCCTCCAGATCAATTCATCATCTGCCATCAAAACACATGCACATCACTGGAGGCCAACGTGGCACTTGGCCAGTGCCTGCTGAACACTCACTCTTCCATCCATCCCAGCAGATGTACAGAAACTCCTTGTTCTGCCCCTCTGATGCTCAAGCCCCAAAATGCCCCGCCCTGGCAGTGGGGTGACAACAAAAGAGCGGCCAAAGGCAGTGTTTCTGATGGAAGGGTGCACACCCTGGCCACGGGCTCACATTACATCTCTCCATCAGAGGCAGGTACCTTCACCATTCCATCATCCCTGTTGCCCCACTCTTACTTCCCTTTTATCCAAGATTTTAAGGCCCTCTTCTCCCCTCCCCTGACTTGGAAGGCTTCAGAAGACCGTTTCAGGCTTGAGTCTTACTCCTGCCACAGCTACCTCCACAACAAGTCCTTCAACAACCTCCCTAGGTTTCCTCACAGATAAAGAAACAAAGAAGTTGATCCTGGTTATAGACAATCTTTGAAGCTATCACTATTTATTGAAAAATCTCATTGTGGGGAAAAGCTGATTAAGCATGGAAAGCTCCACCAGCATCCATATTCCCAAAGCCTCTTGATCCTGTATCAGGACTCAGCTAGTAGCAGGGATGCTATCAGGAGGAACACATACTGGCTAGGGACAACCAGCAGTGGGTGACACATAGCCATCCAACCGGCCCTTCTGCTCTTCCAAGTCCAGAGCTACCCTGGTTTGGAGGATAAAGTGTGCAAATCCTCTCCTCCTACCACTGAAACCTAGGTTCTGTGACTTGGTGTTTTTATATGTTTCTCTAAACTGTTCTCTCAAGCTGGTTTGTTGCTCTTTGCATTGCATAACCCTCTACAGACATATGACAGAGGGGAAAAAAAAAAAAAACAACAAATTCATACGCTTATGGCTTTAGTGCTGTGTAGCAGAGCTGCAGAATGAAATAAGGGAAGGATAAAGGAGAAGGAACAAGAAAATCTGGTTACTGTGGGATCCATTACATAGTGTTAACAGTATTTAGAGAGAATTAGCGGCCCATCTCCAGGGCAGCAGCTGACAGGGTGCAGCCAAGGGAAACGTTGTACAGATAGCCATCCTCCAATGCCCATATAGAGATGGATGAGATGGGTTCTAACAAGGCTTTCCTCTCAACCTCCTGGTTTTCCTGTTGCATTGGGTATTTTCCTCAGAAGCACAGAAGAACCGGCACCCTCTCCCCAGTGAGACAAAAAGCAGATTCCAGTCTTCAAGTAGTGTTTAGTTTCTTCTGCCAAAATATTTGCTTAGCTGTCAAACAGTGGAAATGTGGGATCCACCTACAGCTGAGCTAATGAGATACAAAATCCCTCCCCTGTCATCCACCTCAAACCCCTTGCTCTTTGCAAATGTGTTGGTCCAAGAGAAGCTCCCAAATTGGTTCCAGGTTATGGATCCCTCGACTTGCTCCAAACAAGGCGTAGATGTCTCAAGAAATTACACATATACAGACTAGAGCATGAGCTTGCTTTTCTTCATCGTCTCTCACAGGCAGCCTACATGTAATCCACTGCCCCAGGCAACCACAGGCCCAATGTCAAAAACTAAGAGGTACAGTGTAATAAGTGAGAGACCTAAGCTATAGTAATAAGATTTCATAGGAACTTACAGGAACTTCACTTCTGGGTAGCTGGTTCACACAGCAGAGAAGGGACATACTCATTACTGCTGGCAGGCATCTTCAGATTCCAGATCAGAACTGGAATACACTTGACAGCAAGTAGCACGAAAATGTCATGCAGTCACTGCTCAGGCTGCAGTTACCTGTCCTTTAATATAGCACTGAAGTCTCTGGGCTTGCTTATCTGCCATGTGTTTATTTACTGCTGCAACACCTAGGACTTGCAGAGACCCATAGCACAAAAAGAAATAAGCCCCTGCTCTAACCAGCTCACTTCTAACCTAGTATACTGGCCACGGCAAAATCTACAACCTCTGGGAGAGTCAAGAGGTATATATCCCCATATCTGCCACTCGGACGCAGGTCTGGAGGGAAGTACGCTTCAAACTGTGACAAAAATCTGCTCTTTTCTTTCACTAAACTCAAGACAAAGCTGTGAGAGATAAAGCTCTCAAAAGAAATGCTGGCTATTCATGTATTAGTTTGGATATGTAGTACATCAGAAGCCAACTCCTTGCGAAAATAGATGCAGCTAAATAAGGCATTTCTGGGAACCAATCTCATCCAGCTCACAGGATATGTGGCAAAAACACAGCCTGGTTAATAGGAGTCTCATGAGCCTGGAAAGACACATCTGGCTGAGAATTGTGACAAACTCTCTTCCATACAAAATGAAATATTCTCCAGCTCATGTAACACCACACAGGAAAGATCAAAGGTGCCCTGGTGCCTCCTGATGGGTAAGCAGCTATACCAATAACAGCAGCTGGAAAATGCAACCGGAGACTCTCAGCCAGTCCTTTCCTCCTGGCCTGGGAGCAGAGCCGCCTTCCAGGCAGCCCCCAGCAGCAGCCCCCTGTTAATTACTGGCAAGGAATTTGCACTCTGGCAGATAAAGTCAGTTCCGGCAAATTTGCACAAAGCAGGTCAGGCCTGACAGCAGCTCCACATGAGAAGCAGCATCAGGGTGCCACACACACCTATGCGCTATGCAACATCACTTCTGCTTCAGAGCTTGTGCCATGCATACTGCTGCTCAGAGGTTATGGTACCTTCAAAACAGCCAGGGAGGTTGTTTAACCACTTGTAGATGGGGCATTCGGCCAGTGACTTCAGCACAACATGAGGTGCCTCAGACAGAACCACTTGGTTAATTTCCCAGACTCTGCCCAAAGGCACAGCACATGTCTTAAAAACCAGGCTTTGCACAGATGAGCCTTTGCTGTGCGCCCAGGGTAGAATCACCTTTTCCCTGCCTCCCCATTTAAAATACAGTTAGTGCCTTAGAGGCGCAACTCCAGCAGAGTCTGGTCTGCTGCTCAGGGGCAGGATTTCAAGCAGGAAGATGCCTATCACTCCAAAACCAGCTCAGGGAGAAAATGGATGCAATTTTTCCTTCTACTGAAGATGTGCTTGCTAGACTAGACCTAGGAAGCTAGTTCTATTACATTAGTGGGTTTTATTGCACAAGGCCAGTGCATATTAAAAACAGCCCAAGTTACCCATGTGATTGGCACCATGTTGTCTTTTCTTTCCACCACCACGCACAAAATATCAGTAAGAGGAGGACTGAACTATCTACAAAGCCTTTATCACTAAATTTCAAAGGCAAACGGACCCTTCTTAAAATCACAGCTTCAAGGCCAAGTACAGCTACGCAATTTCATCAGGATCTCAACTTTCATTTATTCAGTTTAATTTATTGAGACAGCAGTTTTTAGTCCTCACCACTACAAAAACGTGGGAAAGGTTTAACCAAAACAAGCTGACAATGCTGGCCAGTCTGTGTGAACAGCCCAATGGGAGGAAGTACACCAGGCTTTATGAAGACCAGCTGAATTCCCAGCTCTACCTCCACTGGAACACACAAGCACTCTGCTGCAAAAAGGGCCACAGGACTCGGAAGGGGTTGAATGTTGCCCTCCCTATGTGCAAAAGCAGTCAAGTCGGACCAAGATGAAGCTCTCAGGTGACCTAAGCAAATAGAACTTAGCTGAAACCTTTGTCTTTTCTACCCCTCTGACATCCCTTTTGGCTTTTCACATGGAAACACTACATTGAAAAACCGAATCCCAAGGGTGCAACAGATGCAGACACTGTGCTGTTAGAAAAGGTTATAAATATGCCTTTGGATGCTTGTCATCAGTGTGTTGCTTGGGGGTATAGCCCCCTCAGATCTGTCAGTAAATCTCCTTGCAAGAGGAGAGCCTCTAGCCCTTTTTAGCCAAAATGAGACAAATCAGATTAAACTGTTTATGTAACTCTTTCCAAAGGCTGGTTCATTTGGCTAGGAACGGTTCAGGTGAGTAGCCACAGGTCCCAGGGATTACTCTGAAAAGCCAGAAAACTGTCAAGAAGCAGAGGGAAGGCCAGGGCAGCGGCCTCTCCTGTTGGCAAGGCTGGACTCAGAAAAGGACTTCTGTCCACAGCCCGCATCAATATACTCATGCTGGCATAAGCCTCTTTGCCAATGTCTAAAATTAATGGTGAAAATAACTTTCTTGATGATTCTGAATCAGGTTTCAGCCAAAATGAAAAAAAGCCCTCACTCCTATTTTGAAGTAAGTATCCTGGCGGGACACATAACAATGCTGGTGTAATTACAGTGGTACCACCAGTGATGAGCTCCTGTTCATCACCTTTCAGACCTCACAGACACAGTCAGTGACAGGACTCCTCTCCAGTGTTAACTAGGTAACTTAACTCCAGCAAGATATGAACAACTGATTAACTTTTAATCTATTCATCAGACATTTCAAGCCTCTCCCTTTTCATCTATTGTGATGGATTATTCCCAAAATTCCCTCCATCTGCTTCAGAAAGCCCCAACTGAGAACACAAGCAACTTCACCTCTGTAGCATCCCTGTAATATGAGTGAATGGCTGCCTCACTGAGAGTCTGACCCAGGAAGAAAGAGATAAAAAGGGCTGTCTGAAGCGGATGGCTGGCTTCCATCTGAGGAGTACAGTTCACCGTCTATTGCTTTTGTGACTATTACTGAACCAGGCCAAGAAAAGCTCCCAAGCTTTGGCACACTTCAGATTTTCCAGTCTGCACAAAGTCATGCCAGGAACATTTACCGAAGCAATTTCTTTCTTTCTTTAAAGACTATAATTATGCACCTAACAACGTTGTAGAAATGAGCATTACACAAAACCCCCAGTGCAGTTCAAATATAGTTTTGCCGACAAAAGGATTAGAAGCTTAAGGCTCCATGTTAATATTCTAAACATACCGAAAGGCACAAAGTGCAAACGGCAGCAGAAACAGAAGAAATAGAGAGGTTATCACTTCCAAAATCTGAAAGGAAAATCACACAGGAAAATGCGATATTCATCTTGCTGAATACCAGTGATGGAGGAGAGTGGTAATAAGAAACATTTAGAAGGGGGCAACCACCAAAGCCATCTCTGAATTGCAAGCAGCTCACTTTCAAACATAGCCCACCCCCTAGATAATGAGGTCTAGATATCCCAGAGGGCGGGATACAATCTGTGAGTGGACCGATGGTCACCACTCAGCACCTACCAGCAGCAACAACTCAAACTGAATCCCCAAACACAAGTTGTCTGAGGTGTCACTTTCTCTGAAACCACACCCAAACTTCAGTCATTGATCACTCTCAAGTTTTGCTGATCTTAAACTGGAGTTGAACCAAAACATTCACTGGTTTGACACCTGGACCATTAACCCTGAAAACAGTCAAATAATTCATTTACCCACTCAACCATGAACTGGCCTTTAAAACCGAGTTCTGGATGTGGTGCCTGTACATTTTTCTTACTTTCAGTTTGCAGATGAGGCACAGAGACATCACAGTACTTACACTTGGGAAGCCATCCAGGTACTCAGAATTAGAGTACATTAGGCAAACAGCAGGATTTAGTACTCTGACCACGTCAACATAACGTTAGCAGCACTGGTGAAATCAGAAATCACGGGCCAAACACATCTTGGCTACGTTTCTCTGGGTTACAGACTCCAAGAGGCTTTAATTAGAGACCACTGCCACCACTATTTAGCCGTTATTACCATTTGTCTTACGGATGCACTACTGTATATTTCCTTCCTACAGAGGCTTCTGAATTAGAACCAATTAAGGTTTATCTAGGGTTCCTAAGAAAACAGATAACACCATCCTGGCTTTTCAGGACAGTGTTGGAGAGGATGCGTGGAAATGCTGACTACATAAGTATGACATGCCTTGGGAAGAAAGTGCATTACAATATTATCATGTACAGGCAGATGTGAAACGCTAGTCCATACTACAGCTTGGTCCCACTCCCCTCGGTTTTCATGATAGCTGTGACTAGAGCTAGCTTGACAGTGTTGGCTCGCAACCGCCCTGTCTCACCTCCGCTCCTCACGTGACCCAGTGCTTGCATTGTTCATTCCTTCAGCAAGTGGCTGGCAGTTGCCGGGAGTTTGCTGAAGAGCTTTACTGATGGGGACAGAGTAACAGTGATGGACTTCACCCTAAACCCCCTGTCTTTGCCATAACCCAGTCCACGGGTGGGAGGCACAAAAAGAGGGACCCGTTCGTAGGCAATCAGATGTGTTTATGTGTTTTTCTGTGCGGAGCCAGACTGCGATGCTCTAGGGTGGGGCTCGCCATCTGGGAGAAATATGTAGGGAGAAAAAATGCAGGAGGGGAGGACGAGCCGCCCCCTGAGTGGGACCACTTCCCTGAGAAAGCAGGCTCGGCCTCCCTCCCCAGCCCAGCTTGAGTTCATTTTCCTCAAATCACTTCCACATTTTCCCTGCTGTAATTATCAAATATTTTGTTTCTGACCTCACTTTTACGAAGGCCGCTGCAACCGGGAATTCAGGCACCGTTTCTGTCAACGGAGCTAGGGGGGTTGCGAGTTAGGGGCTTTCCGTGGTTTTCAATGTCATCGCAGTAAAAGAAGGGAAGAAAAGAGAGAAAGAAAGAGTGGGACAGGAAGGGGGCTGCCCGGGGGACCCCGGCCCGGTGGCTGTCTGGAGGGGGGGGGTGGGGAAGGGGGACCTGGCCCGGCCCGGGCGGGGACGCGGCCCCCTCGACCCCACGGAGGAGCCCTGCAGCTCCTCAACTTCCCTCCCGCCCCGGCTGCTACTTTCCCCCGTCCCAGCAGCTCCCCCCTCCCCGCCCCGGGGTGCCGCCCCGCGGCCCGGCGGCGAGGGGGACGCGATGGAAAACGCCAGAAAGGGACCCTCCCGGCCCCCCGGCCCGGCCCCGCTCCTACCTCGGCCCGCAGGCGGGCGACGGCCAGCAGGGCGCAGAGCAGCCGGAGAGTTTTCCAGACCTGCAAGAGAGGGAGCGGGGGGCGGTGAGCGCGGGCCGGGCTGGGGACAGCAGGGCCGGAGCGGCCGGAGCCGCCGCTGCTGCCGCCGTCACCAAACTTCCCGCCGGGCGGCCCCGCTCACCATCCTGCGGGCAGTTGGCGGCACCGGCGGGCCAGGAAGAGTTGCGGAGGCTCCTTCCCCGGCTCCGGCTCGCTCGAGAAGGGAAGGGGAGGGCTCCCCCTCACCCCGACCCGCCAGCCCGCGGCTCCACCCCCGGCCCGACCNGCAGTCCCCGCCCCGACCCCCACCGCCCCTCGGCGGTACCCCCAGCCCTCCCGCCGCCGCGGCGCCCCGCGGGAACCGGCGGCGGCCTTTCGAGGGGAACTGGCTCGGACCGTGTCCCGCGGGCTCGGCCTCCTGGCCCAGCAAGGGCCCGAGGGGAGGATGCCACCCGCACCACCGGGCCTCACACCCCCGGCCGGGCAAAAGATGGGTGCGGGGAGCCCCCCTCCAGCCCTGCGCTGCTGGGGGGCCAGGAACAGCGGAGGGCAGCCATGCCAGGGCACAGCCCGGCCGAGAGCACACCTCTGAGGGGGTTACAGCTGCTCCCCACGTTGTCACAAAAAAGGGGAAAGGGAGGCCCGAGGTGGCTTCTCCACAGGCAGGGCACTGTAGAAACCCCCTGCCCCCCTGCTCCAGCCCTGCGGGCACTCTGAAATCCGGGCCATGGCTACAGGTGCCAGTCCTGTCAGAATGCAGCGAGGTTTTAAAAATAAGGGTTTAAGCCCGTATGTGTTGGGACCCAAATGGTGTTGGCTGAGCAAAACAGGCAGCTGGGGTGTCCTGACAGGCACAGGGACTGAAATCCTGCCTGAAATGCCCAACGGTGCTCATTTGTGTGTAAATACCTGTGATCCTCTTATTTACTCTCTTCATCTCTGAATTTCAGAAGCCTCCAGTAGCTAGAAAGCAGGATCTGACAATGTGAAGAGACCAACTGTCCAGGCCATGTACAGAAATCTCTGTTACAGGAAGCAATACCATGACACCAGTTGTCAAGGGCTTTTCCTTGAGTTTTGAGGTTGGTTGTAACCGAAAATGACACCACTGGCTTTGAAATCCCAACTTGCTCCGTAACCAAGTATGCCTGTAAGCTATCTGTCTCCTTGTCCTACTTTATTCTGTGCCCTCAACGCAAGCAGGCACCATGGGAGGTGCTGGCATGTTTTCCCTCATCGTTCACCAAGACCAAAGATTATTTCAGCATCCTGCTGGAAGGAGCAAACTCTGGGAAAGAATTATCCTGGATCATCCCACATCTGGTCGGTTCACAGCAGCTGTGCCATTTTTCTGTGCTTCCTCAGGCTCTGCTTCCTCACTCTGTTTTGTTTTGAGGACTACTGTTACTAATTTTGCATTTATAAAGAATCCTCTCAAGCAAGTTCTGCTTCTGTCTGAGTAGTACTAGCCTATAAATCTGTCCTGAAGAGATGTGTAATTATTTCACCGCTGATGCTGAGTGATGTGGCTTTCATTGCTTCTTTTTGTCTCTACTTTTTTTTTAAACTCACCTTTCACAATGTATCTCTTTGTTTTGTAGTCATTGATTGCCTTACCTCATGACACAGCGCAGGCAGAGTTATGGCTGAACTTGGCCAGCCTCTAGTTTGCAGAAGCATCATAGGATCAGGCTCACCCCGAGTTACCCTGATGTGAGTGCCATGACCAGAAAAAACTGAGTGGCAAATGACAAATACATTTTAAAAGGTTCATTGACTTCTGGCCTCCTGATGCTCGGTTCTGTGCAAGCAGTGCCACAAAAGGAAGCTATTTCCAGAGGGTAAAAGTTACTCATACTACTCTTGGGAACAGAGTGGTAGCAGGGGTCTCCCAGCTCCCACGCTTCCTCCCTGATACCATGCGCAGTCACCTCATGTAAGCGTGATTAGCCACTATGCTGGATTATATAGGTCACCATGAGCATGGGGGTTTTTTTCTGTGTAATCAAAGGGCTCAATACAAAACACAAGATAAAGGATTAATCCTCCATTCCACACTGGCATAGAGGTACACAAAGTCGTATTTCTTCAAGTTAGTTTCTATCATGTGGAAATGGGTAGAGGTGAAAACCAAAAAGCATCTCTAATTTTGGCATCAGAGTGTTACCACAGGAAGACAGGTGCCCATGAGGAGAGACAGGCATTTGTACAGCTATCCCCCTAAATCAGATACAATTTTTGTGTGCAGACGAGGCATGAGTATCTCTGGTAGACTGGAAGGGAACAGTCTTTAGCCCTTTGCTAGAAAGATTATGACGGTGATAGAGCCGGAGTTGTTTGTGTATGTCTGTTGTGTCAGGAAATTTATTGAGGCAGGGAAAAGGTGTGTTATCTCTTCTGTCACAGGCATCACGGAACACTCCGGGCACACATGGAAGACTCTTAATGCTGTGTACACAGGCACACATTTTATAACCAAATACATGATATCTGACAAACTCTTCACTTTTATTCCAAACTTTAACCATTTAAAACTGTAAACTGCAAGGGAGCAGTGCCTACTACCTAAGTGCATAAGAAATAAATCCACTGGGAAGTCTTTGCTCTTTCGTGATGGGCCCGTAACAGGGAGCTTGAATCAGAAGCACTGGAATAAGGTGCATTTACAGTTGTGGTTTCAAGCTGTGGCCATAATGGATATGGTAATTCATCATTGCTGGCTACACAATCAAAGTAGTATCATAAAAATGCTTTCAGCTAAAAGCTTTATTATAAGGGTGAATGATGCTTGCCTGAAATTTTGAAGGTTGCAATGCTCTGGTGGGCCAAAGAAATTGGGAATCATTGCTCTGCAGGGAAGATGTTATTCTATTACATACATCAATATCTCATTTCTGCTGACGCTTACTTTCCAGACACCACTACTTCTAAACCAAGTATTTTGTTATACATACGGGATCGCAGATTCTGAGATACACACACATATGCCCACGTGGACACGCAACTGAAATTTAGTAACAAGCCGTTGCCTGAGAAGCAGAGCCTGGACTTGTGCAAGTGTACTTCTCATAGGTGGATACATTATCCTGTGTTTAATAAAGCAGGCTCCAAGTGAAGCTTTCTCCATTCTTGAGGCACTGTCAACATCTTTCCCCTTGACTCTCTGGTGTCTCATGATGGTTACTGTGGAGCTGCAGCCTCTCCCTTATTACAGCATGTGCACACATATACACCCAAAGTGACTGTGTAAACCTCATTTCCTGGGAAAACTAAGTTAAACATGTGCCAATAAATTACTTATTAAGCCCTCGCCCAGCCCTTGTGGCTATACCATGATATCACCTTCTCCACATTACCTCACTCTCATCCGCCACCCACATCCTTCACGTCTCCTCCTTTCCCCCGTGGCATACAAAACATCAACCTTAAAGGATGAGGTTCTGCTTGCAGCATTGTGCTGAAGTCAGTGACTGCCCTGCCTGCACTACATTTTAGGTGACAATTGAAGAAACCAAGTTGTTTGGCAAGTGGCCTTCGTGACGGGGCAATATCCTATCCCAGTGAAGAGTAAGAAGTTTGTAGCAGCATTTATTTGGTGGAATTAGGAAGCAGGGTATTATTTTTCGATTGCAGGTGCGTAAGGTTGTAGCAGAGAAGGTTCAGCTCGTGGGGGACTGGAGGCACCTGAGTTACACGAACAGTGCCTCCTCATGCCTCTGGACTGCAGCTCTGCACCAGCGCCTAAGGAAGGGACAAAGGACACCTGGGCTTTCCAGCAGAAACAGGACAGGACTGCGAGACATGAGGGGTAAGCCTAGAGCGGGGTTACACATGCAAAGGTGTAGGCTGCTGACCAAAATGAGTGCTGGGATGACCACAGGGTTGGTGTGAGTCCCCAGGCCTGTCACGCGTGGCCTCGACACCTTGGGCGATGACTCAGGTCTGCAGCAACCTTACCCAGGTGTCCCCCTTGATGTGGTGGCGCTGACTTCACATCACCCTCGAAGTGAGACATGTCCTGACTGCCCTGAGGAGCTTTACCAGGACTTCACTTTCAGGCTGTGTGCAGGATGTAGTGGGCTGGTAGGAGGGAACTCCCAAACACACACTGGTAGGTGAATGTTGTGTAAGTAAGGAGGCAGCTTCTTACCCTGAATTTTGGGAAGATGCTGGATGACTCTCATTATCCCAGCTTTCTACCTGCACCACACTACCCAAACTGTTTTAAGCTGAAATAGGGTGAGCCTCTAGCACAGGCACCCAGCTGGGTGAACTAGCTCAGGTACAAGACTTCACTGGTTCAAGAAGAGGAACTCAGGGAGATATTTTTCTAACCAAAATTCGAAATCAGTTCAGAGGTAAGTGTGGTTAACCATGATGTGAGGATATATACACACAACATGTAGGTAAGTTACATCTTTTTTTTTACAGGGCACTTATTTCTCATGCCCACATCACTTTCCTGTAGTTTTGTCATCTCCAGCCTGCACTTTGTTGAATACAGCTATCTTTCTCTCTTCTTCTAGCTTTGCTTTTTGCTTAATTTCCTTGTTCCTGTAGTTTTCTTTCTTGCTGTGGTTTCCCCATTCCTTGCTCCTACTCCAGCTGCAGTGTTTGTACTAACCATGATTGCTTAAAGCTCTATTTCAGACCTGATGTAGTAAATTGCTGTACTCTGCCCCTTTCCCCCTCCCTAGCAGATGTTTTTATTTTTCAGGTTTTACTGGGGACATTGCTAACCAAAGGGCACACAAGTCTGGCACTAACAGGCTATGTGGTTTGTATAAAATGCATTCTCTAATGGTTAATGCATTTGATGGTCTTTTGGATATTCCATTAGCTAGACCAGTAAAATTCCTAAATACCATTGACAACCTGGCTTTCAAACTTTATCCAATGTCTCCTTGACTCAAGGTGAGGTTTCCTAACCTAAGACAAGCTCCCATGGCGTCATTTCCTCACAGAATTCATCCAGCCTCAGCAGTCAGGTGAGATAACCCAGGTAAGCCATGCCCACCAGGAGTGGGCTCAGAACTGCACCTGTGTCCAGCCTCTGTAACCATATCCACTTTGCATTTGCCATAGCCTGACCAAGGGTGGCTTGACATTCCCAGTGCCTTGTAGACTTGAACTGCACTCAGGTCCAAGTCGTGGTGCAAGAAAGGAAAACCTGTCTCAAAACCTCACTGTGTAAACAGTCTCTCTATCCTGAATAGTGTAACATGCTTCTGTCTCAGTGTGTTCCTCACACCAGTTCACTCCAGCTGCTGCCAGGCCATGATGCAGCACAGGTAAGTGAAGTGCTCCTGCTTTTGACTCTGCTATTGCACATGCCCTCGTAAAGAGGATGAGGGCACAGGGCTTCTACAGCCTGGAGAATAGACCCTGTTTGGAGCAGGAGGATAGACCAGACACTTCCTGAGGTCCCTTCCAACCTGAATTGTACAATGAACTTGTTTGATCCCACAAGTTTGCTACAACCTTCTGAAAAGCACTCTCACAAGAGCAGTTCTACCCAGCCAGAAGCAGATTGGTACCATACTCTGAAAGAGCTCCCTAGGATGCTCCTAGCCCATAGCCAAACAGCTCAGACCTGATGTTGTGCTCTGGGCATACAGTCCTGTCAGTATTACTGTGGTTCCGCGCCCACAATGAACATGGCTCATACACCTGGAGCAATAGCTGGCATGAAGGAAACAGGGTTCCCGGGCAGTCCCATGGCTCCTGCTGGCACCTACAAGGGTGCCCTCAACCCTCTTGGGGAATAAGAGCTATCCCAGCTGCCAGATGTGTGCCTCCACCATTGCAGAGATGCTGGCTGGTCACAGAGATTGGTTCATAGAGACTGGCCAGCACATCTACCCTGCTGGAGAGCAGATGTGGCTTATCTGCTTAGACAATCAAGAACCTTATTCCATCCAAGTGAGGCAGTCACTGGCAAGACATTTGCACCCACAGTTATTCCAGCAGCAGCCTACATGCTGTTGCCACAACTTATTGGATTTGAGCCCAACACCAAAAAGCCCCTCAGAGAGAGGTTTGATAATGCAGCAGGTAGCTGCAGGAGTCTGGCAAAATAAACCTTGGGACTGGCATCAAGTTAAGGTGAGTTGTCCATTGTACAGGCAGGTGAATGGGCCACTGCGATTTATAAGATGGATTTCCTAGTGTGTAACACTACATCACAAACCAGCATGCAGGTACATGCTGCCATGGAGATGCACTTCAAGGCAGAGTCCCAACTTGTCTGCACACCTGCTAATGTCACAGACATTTCACAGCGCATACTGTTAAATATGACATTATTCTCCATAAGTGAGGAAACAATCATCACTGCTTTCCACTTCTTTCCCCATTATCTCCCTCAATTTGCAGACACATTCACTGAGAATTTGCTCAAGTCGCTTCTGGCAGAGCATAGAGTCAAACCAGAGACTCTTCTGTGGCAGGATGAAATGTCAGCTACTTTGTCTTTCTGCATCATTAAGCTACAAAGCTGTACTTGGCTCTGCCATGTTCCAAGCAATGAACCCAAGCACCTCATCCCCAACACGCTATTGCTGAGGAGTGAGCGGTTGTCTGCCACCAGCAAATCCCAGTTCACACAATTAGGAGCACTTTCTCCATTAGCTAAAACAGTAGGGGTTTGTGGTCATGAATGTAGCAGGAAATCAATCCAAGATGTATCTTCAGCTCATGCACAGGCCATTATAATCTATCAATTATATTGCAACTTGCAACAAAACACAGGTGTTCCACATGCCACTCACTTGTCTCACCTCGCAATGACTGCTGTCACACAGGCACAAACTTAACATTGACTGAAATACTCAGCAAAACTGCCCAGACCAGTGCTAACCCCTGCCATCCTGCTGTAATGCCTGCCATTTCTCTCTCTTCACCACCCAGTGGTCATCACTTGTGGCTTGGCTGGGAGACCCACATCTCTTGACTACCAAGTCAGAGACCCAAGCGCCAGAAAAGCCAGAGGCCATTTCAAGGCCCCTTTCCCATGCTCTCTCTGCCGTGCCCTTCTCTGCTCCCTACAGCATTTGAACCCCGCTCAAGCACTGCTTGCCGCCAAAGCTGAAGAATCCTTGCAGTGCTAGACAGAGGAGATGCTGTGGAGGAGTCCCTGGAGGACGATGCTTCAGAGCATGCTGAAAAAGTGTCTGCAGGTGGGGGTAGCTTGGTTGGGGAAATCAGCTTCTTCAAACTAAGGATGCTGGCAATAGAGGTCTGTCAGATCTCCCACAGCTGAGGCAACAGGGGTGGGTTGCACCTGGATTGATACGAGCATCACAGGAGATGCTGGGCAAGTGGAGCCAGTCCCTTTTTGGGAAGGGAGGGCATGGACGCAGAGCTAATGAGCCTGGTGAGATGTGCAGGGGATTTCATGTAGCGGCTTTTGTGTGCTTCAGTACCATGCAATCCATCTATGACAGATTGGAACTCACAGACCTCTGAGGTCACCTGAGCAGAGCAGTCCTGTCTGGGGATGTCTCCAAACCTGCACAATCTGTCCACAGCTGTGTGATGATGGAAACTGAGTGCACCTCAAGATGCCACCAATCCACCCAAACAATTGCCACAGCAGATCCCGGCTCTCAAAACTGTTACAAGATCATCAGAGTGCATCTCAAATTCACTTCCCATTGTTACCTACTCCTTACCCTTACATTATACATATATATATAAACCTCTCATGGACTCTGAAGGTCAGGTGTATGGTTCAGAGGACAGGAGTTCCTGGGTTCTCCCACCTGCACTCTGAATAATTTTGCTAGTTATTTCTCATCCTCCAAGGATGGACAACCTGCCAGCAGAGAACATGCTCAGACTTGGCTATTTGCCCCAGCCCTTGGCAGAGGCTGGGATGCTTGCTAGAAGGAGTTCAGGAATTTTGCTGCCCAAAATTTGTTTGAGTTTTGTGAGTTGTACCTGGGTGAGTGGGAGCTGGGTGTGGAACAGCATCTCTGTGAGTTGTACCTGGATGAGTGGGAGCTGGGTGTGGAACAGCATCTCTGTGAGTCATCAGGGCTCTGTGAGACCAGGAGGAGAGGTCCACACAGACTTATTTAACTGACTGTTGCAATGTTCAGTGCACAAATTTGGTATGGCTGTCCTGGTGGTCTATGAGAAAGCTTTGCAGTTGGCAGTGTAAGTTTGGACAGCTGATCTAGCACAGAAACATCAGCTCAGGGACTCTTACAAGATGAGAAACTGTGCTGTTAAGCAAGAAAATGTGCAATGTGTTAGTAAACACAGCTTACCCTAGAGACTAGCTCTTGTCATAGCTTAGAAATGCTATGAAATCATAGGTTCCCCTCCCAGCCCCAGACTAGGTGGTGGAAACCAAGGGCTTTTAGTTTTCCCCCATATAGAAGCGCAATTCCTGTCTTCAGACAGAGCTATCATTCCTTAGGAGATGCTAAGCACGGTCACCTCCACCACGGGGGCTGGCAAGGTGCAGTTGCTGATCACCTGCAAATCACGCTGTTGCATTATGTTCTAAGTATGGAGAAAGTGTCTGACCTTAGACATCCATATCTGAACATGTTGGCCTGTAATTGCTGCAGCCAAGCTGTCCCAGTGGGTCAGGACTTATGCCAGACCTTTTACATGTGAGAAGAGGATAAATAGTTGTAAACAAAGCCAATCCAAAGGAAAAGGTCACTGCTTTCCACCTATGTGAAAGAGAGATTTTGAATTGGAAATGTTAGTGACACGAGGCAAAGTGGGTAAGAAGCTGTGATTGCAAACCAGACAAGTTGCCTCAGGAGAATGGAAACTGGAAGAGTGGGGCGGGGGAGCTTGGATGTCGTACTCACTGCTCTGGGCTAGTGCAATGCTGCAGAGACCACTGAACTGCCTTAGACAGCAAGGTAAAGGGGGTGAGAGACACCTTTCTGGCAGCCCAACAGACTGGAAGAGATGAGCAAAACAAGCCACGAGCAAAAGGAAGGGATGAAAGCACCATCAGAGAGCTTGGAAAGAAGTCAGGAAGGTTCCAGCTGAATGGCACAGACTCAGAAGGGTGTGTCTGGTGCTGGGAGGCTGAGGGAGGGGACAGGTGCACGGTGGAAGTGTGGCATCCACTCACATCTCAGCTGGACAACCAATACTCACAAGTTCATTGACTTAAACACTAGAGCAGTCCCACCTTTAGAAACTGAGTCTTTTCACCAGATCTGAACTTTTGACTCCATTTAAGTATTTATGTCCATGAGTTCCAATAGCAAGAGGTGCAGCCAATTAGCAACAGTTCTGTTAGAGCCCAAAATGCTGAATAAAATCTCTCCACTGAAGCCAGACATCCAATATTTCACACAAGCTTGCATCTATATATAAGATCACCTGCTCCAGACAAAATACTTGTCTTGGCAGTTTTGGCTCCTGTTGGTACCTGTTCTGGTTCTGAGTCCCAGTTTGGTGGGAGACGCTTGACAGGCAGGAAACACAGGTCTGGATGGAGCCATGCTTTGTATCTCTGTCCCCATGCAAAACTGTACGTGATGTACACAAGATCTGTCCAGAAAGCTCTGGGGTGGGGGTGTTAGAAGCCTCTCCCACCTGCCCACTCCCCTGGAAATGCAGATCTGGCAATGGCCTGACTCTGAGTTAGTGTTGAGCCTGGAAATGACAAATTAATGTAAGCTGTGAATTTACATACTTTTCAGCCATTTATGGCCTTGTCTGAGCCTAAATAAAAGCCATAGTCCCTGGAAAATTTGTTCCCGTTTGTCAGCGAGGCGTTCCAGAGAAAACATCACATGTTCATTTCATGAAGTGAAATAAAATCTTTGTCCTGCATGCTTTTCTCCCCACCTCCCCTTTTTCTGAATGAGACAGTTTTGTCCAGGGATTACAAGCCAATGTTCCAATCCCTCACAGACGTTTCCCATTATCAGAGCTGCCTCTTTTCCTCCAAATCATTTTCCACAAGACTCCTGTAACTTAGACTGGAAAACGAAGCCAAGAGCTTATAAGAAAGGACCCTATTCCAGGCTGCTGACAAGAATGAAAAATGCTGTGGGGTGTTGCTGGGACCACCCAGCCTGAAGCATCCTCAGCAGGGGAGCAGCTCAAAAAGATGCTAGTGGTGGGAGGAGGCTCACTGTACTGTAGGGCCATTTAAACAGCTTGGTAAATTAGCTTTGATGAGGTATAATCACACTGTGTGGAACTGGCTATAGAGACTTGTGGTAGACAACAGTGGCTGATGATTAACTTTACAGCATACAGCACAAAGGGCCTTTGTGTTGCACCCTTGAGACCTGCTCATATTTTGTGAGATCCCCCTGTCTGGGGATCAAATTGCCCCTGCTGTAGAAAAATACCAAAGGGGGTTGGAGGAAGGGAAGCAAAACTCAAGTGAGGCTTTCTGTTTGGATTCCTCTGTCCTCCCCCTCACAGCATAATCTTCTGCTGGGGGGAGCCACATGTATGGAGCTGGAAGCTGGACCACCTACTTAGTGCACAGACCCCAGCAATTCCCTTCCCGCAAACAGAAAACTGTTACTGGAACAGCATCAGGCTCCACTCTGTAGACTCCCCATCCTGTCGAGCTCAGCTGCAGAGGAGGTCACCAAGCCGGGAGGGCCTGTCTGAAGAACCTACGATGCCCCTTTCTGCATCCTCGCATAACTTTGCCATTCTGGTCCTTGGATTAATTTTCTCCAAATATCATGATCACATCTGCTTTGAGTCTGCAATGACTTATTTCATATTTGCAAGAAAGTTAGGGAGCCACTAGATGAGAACCATCCAGAAATTAAATTAGGTTCCCTACAGCACATACTTAGGGCCCCTTCCAGCCAACTCATCTCTAGGAGCTGAAATAAAGCTACAGCAGAAATGTAAAACAGATACAACCACATCTTATATTGCTGCAGGAAGATTTGCCAGAACTTCTCTGTCAGCACACTAGTCAGGAAAGTGTTCTGTTGCTCCATGAGCAAGGGCTACTCTGGGACAACAGAGATCTGGACAGAGGTATGCTATTTCCAGTGCTATTCCAAATATTTTGCATTTATCAAGCTATTCTGTGAAGTAAAAGGCAGGCCTGCTTTCCAGAGATCATGAACACTACCTTCTGGACCAGACCTCATTTCAACTGACTTGATAAGTCTGGCTTATTCTCATTTGTAAGCCCATGACTTCAACAAAAGTGATGGAAGGTTCCTGGTCTCTCCCTTTTTGCCCCCCAAAGCCTAGCAGCATGTCTCACCAACTCCAAGCACCTGGTTAGATGGTGAAAGATGGGCAGCAACTGCTTCTTTGACAGCTGTTTGCGAGCTGAACAAAAGTAAAGGAGATGTGATCTCTACCAGGCTGGGCCTCTCTGGGGATTTGGGTAGTCCTGCAGAATCACAGAAATGCTAGCTTGGAAGGGACCTTGGTTCAGCCTCCTACCTGAAGCAGGGCTGTCACCAACACGTTTGGTTGACCAAGCTCTGTCTAGCCAAATCTTGAAATTCTCTGCAGATGGAGACTCCATCCCTGCCCTGGGCACTGGTTCCAGTGCCACACCACCATCTCGGTGAAGCCTTTAGCATTTTCCTGTCCTTCCTAAACTTACCCTCAGTCCCTCCTATGTCCTTAGACGTGAGGGTTCCTCAACATGTGTAGGGGCTCTCCACGTGTAGATCAATGATGTTGTCAACTGATCTGAGAAGCCTCCCGGACCTGGAAAGATCTTGGCCAGGGATGACCTGAGTCACTGCCAGATACCCTGGCACTACAGTCTGCTTGACAGGGGAATTAGCTTGAATTTAGCCTATGGCTGCAAATTAGGATTTATCGTCATTATGTAGCTTTGTATTCAGGCATTAATAGTGTAAACTTGCTACAAACATAAAAATAACCTAAAATGCTGACTAGAAATGCATAATGAACTACATTAATTGTCTCCTACAAATTCCTCCGCTTGCATTTTTTTTCATGAATAATGGGTAAATATGCATTTGACTGCACAGACCTACCTCCCACTCCTGTTAATCTGGTCTGATCTGGCATAAGGTTGGTAAAAGGCCCTTTTTTTTTTTTTTTTTTTTAGTACAGATATAGCAACAGTAAGAAAACACGGCAAATTTAGCTAAGACTAATGGTATACTGCTATACTGCTTCACCTACCTGATTCAGTCTCTCCTTTGAGGGTCATATCTTGTTCTTCCTTTTCTTGCAAACATAATACCACAATGGTAAAGTAAACAAAATTAAAAACAACTTAGTTACATTGTTTGGTCAGTGCAAAGATCAGACATTTTCCCCAAAGCAAATATTTCCTTGGCTGCCAAGAAACACTGCCCCGGTGAAATCTGTCGTGAACAGAAGAGACACTCTGGTAAGGAGGCAATAGATGATTTGTCAGTTCACACATGTTTAAGGAGAGATACAGGATGTCCAAGGAGAGATATGAGCTTTTGTAACCAAGAAGCAAGAGCAGGCAATAGGTAAAAAAGGGGAAAAACAAAAAGAAATACTGATGTCTGGAAAAAACATGACAGAACTGAGGCAGATAAACTGGGAGAATCCAGATCTGGAGGGGTGCATCAGAGAGTGTGAAGACCGGAGAGCTGGTAAAAGTCACGGAAACGAAAGAACTTAAAAATATTTTATCTGTCCTTCAGTGGAAAGGTGATACCTAGTGAAGTAAGAGGGTACTACATCACACATGACCCACCTGCACGGGATGTTTTTCTTTAAAAAAAAAAAAAATTGTGCTTCTTTACATTTTGATATCTTTTAATCACTAGTCCATGTATAAAAGTTCAGGATTGGGGTCTTGCTAGCCTTTCGAGTTGCACAGTGCAGACACAAGACAGCCACACTGATAGCCACTGAGCTGCATAAGGCGCGGCGTGGAGGTGCAGTCCTCACAAAGCTGTCTGCAGAGTGCCTTACGCAGCAGGTCTGGGCTAGGAACTGCCTGCCTCGTTTTGGGAGGACATTTCTGACAACATATGGCTGAGGTGGTACAAGGGCAGGAGGTCACAGATGCTTTTGCTTTTGGGCAGAGGCTCAGCTTCTGTAAATTTCAGGAGCACCAGACTACGCAAAGAGCAAGACAGCAGAGGGCACACTGCAATCGCTGCAGGTACGGGTTGGCTCCGGAGCAGCCCGTGGTCAGACCACACAGTAAGCACGGACACATGTCTCCTGATGTACCACTGCACAGGGAAGAAAATGAGTCTGTCACCCAGAGGAGACAGACATCAGCCCACAAAAAAAGGGGAGGGAAGAGAAATGGAAGTGGGCAGTAGGAGTGTCCTAGCTGAGGTGACAGCACACAGGCTGGCAGGTGCCACGTACCAAGCTCCTGAAGAGCAACGGATGTGAGGGGGTCACTTGGGGTTTCACTGCAATGCAAGGGATAATCTGAAATATCCTTCCATCTCCTGATGGTTCAAAGCATTTCAACCTGGCAAGACTTGCATCTGTCCCACCTTCCGGAACAATAAAGTAAAAAAACCCAAAAAACAACAGTCACAACAACAAAACCCCATGCTGTGGTATCAGATGAACACCCACCAACAACAACAGCAGGGCTGCAGCCTTTACCAACAGGGAATAAGTGACAGCTTCTGTAAATGGACTAGCAGGAGGAGAGGATGCTGCCCGTGCGGTGGAGTGGTGCCATGGGGAACAGAGTCCAGTGTGACCCAGCCCTGTCTTTCTGGTCTGATCCCTTCATTCCTACCTTGTCCCTGTCCTTCCTGTACCCAGGGCTGCTTTCTCATCCCAGTCTTGTTTTCTTTCCAGCCACTACCTCCATTCCTCAGAATCGCTCCCCGCTTGCTTTCTCCACTTGGCCCCCAAAGCACCTGCCTACCTTCAGCTTTGAGGCTCAATCTCTCTCCTTTTCTCCCTGGCATTCCCCCAAGCATCCACCTTCCTCTCCCAGTCTCCCTTCTCCAGCTCCTTGACCAGTCACCCACGCTTCCCAGTCTCTTTCCTGAGGCTCTCCACAGTCCCTCCACCTCAGCTGCTTCTGGCCGTGTCCCCCCTCTCCCAGTCTGATCTCCTCCAGTAGTCCAGATCCTACCATTTCTGTCCTACATGTCCCTCGTCACCCTTTGCCACCCACAGTCACTGCCTTTTTCCTATTTCAGCCCCAGGGTGCTTGTCCCAATACCAAGGGTATTTTCTCCCCATCTGGTCCTCACCATTCAATTCTGCATTGCAGGTAAATGCCCTTCCTTCTGCAAGCTGCTTGGCCAACTGGCAAAGGCATCACCAGAGCACAGAAATAGCAGGCTCCCTGCCTCTACTTGTGAGTCAAACAGGCAAACCGATCCACCCTGTGAAGAGACTCATGCTGCTGCCTTCACCCAACCTATGAAGATCAGAGCTGTTACCCATGCACCCACCCAAGGTGCGGGAAGTTCTCAGTGGCCTTCCACTGGTGTGATGACATGGAGATAGGGACATTGTGTTCCTCCTCAGACCAGTAGCTCCATTTTGCTGACTTGATTTGTTGTGGATTACCTTTCAAGCAGAAGTATTGCTCTGTAGTGGAAATGCCTCATTTTAGTGTTCTTGTATGGAACCATAACAAAGCAAAGCTCTTTTAAAACAAGGAGCTTTGTATCCTTGGGAAAAGCAAGAGATTATTATCTGTGGAGAAACAGACATTGTCAGGTCATTTACTGATGGGAGATGGGAAAGGCTGTTCCACCTGGTGCCTGCAGTCTTACTTCCCAATGATAGTGCTTAACGACAACTGACCTTCCTGACAGACACGTAAGGTTGCACCAAATCTTCCCATCATTTCACAGCCCTTCAGAGTGCAAAAAACAAAAGCTAAAGCCATTTGTTTCCCTTTCCACACTGCTGGCAAGGCTGATCTCAGTAAAATAAAAGCAGAAGGAAGTGGGCTGGAGCTGGGGAGGCTGAGTACAGCAGAAAGAAGAAAAAAGTTGTGGCTAAAGAGTTTGGACAAGGCTGGGACAGGGCAGAGGAAGAGAAGGAGGGGACAGACATTTTTTGGGAACATACTGGACTCCATCTGAAAAAATAACTGCTACTTCTCCACTGCAACAGCCTTTTGGAGCATTTTCTGCAAGAGAAAAAACATTCCAACAGGCACATTTTTTTCTTTCCTTACAAATCTGACTGTTGGTAGAGCCAACAAGACAACCCCTCTCTTACAGCGTATTACAAAACCCTGTCAGCTGCCAAACATTCACCATTTGTTTGTACTGAAATTTTCCATTCTTGCTCCCCGAGTCAGACATGTATTTCCTTTTAAGTTCTTAGAGAAATAGCATCCTTGCTTTCTGAAAAGGGTCTTGGGAAAATAATATTTTTAACAGTGCAGACTTGTTTTTCCAACCATTCCAGAAATGAGCAGAAATTCAGAGAGCTGAAGTAAGAACTTTAGATGAGAGAGAGGAGTCATCTCTCTCATTTTTTTTTCTTTAAGATCCTTGGCTGACCATATCAGACCCCTCAGGAAACTATGTTTGGATTTATTAGCACAAACACCAGTCTTTCTGGGCTGCAGCTAACTGGTTGCTGTGGCCAACTATTAGGAAAAAAAACAGTGGACCCTGTCTGAAAACTGGATCCTGATTCCTTTGGCTTTACAGAGGAGTTCGCACTCCTAAATCTTGGCAGCTTGGCACATTTCTTCAGATAAAATTAAAAAGCTCCTCCTCCACCATTTTGTGACTTTCCTTTTTCTTGCAATACTTGCAGTGTTGCAGTAAGACTATGACATTTGGCAGCATACATAAGGCAGGGAGAGAAAGACAACTTCTTTTTTTTTAATGTGGTCTCATGAAAATCTGTTCAGATTTTGGGTTGAAGTACAAAATGTCACAAATTTCCATTTCCCATCTGTGACTGGCATAGCACAGTTTGTGGTTCTGGCCACTTGCCATAACTCCCTGACAGTTTTACCACCATGTGCAAATCCTGGCCCTGTATCCCGCTCTGCCACTTTCCAGAGAGCTTTGGTTCAGCTGATCTATTGCCAGCAGAGAAGGTGTGGCCAAATGTGATACAGGAAAACTCTTTGAAGGCTGATGTCTAGGTGCCCCCACCAAAATACAGTGTTGGATTACTAGAACATTTGTCCATAGTATCCTTGTAACCAACACGGGGTGGTATGGACTGGATGAGGGGGCTACAAAGTGAGTGAAAAACAGGCTCGACAGGTGACCTCGAAGTGTAGAGGTCAACATTTCAAAGCCTAATAGGAAGCCACTTATGAGTAACATTCCTCAGGGCGTCAATACCATTTAACATCCTCATCTACAGGAGGAAAAGGAGGCAGAGAACACTTTAAAGAGTTCACAGATTATATCAAAGTGGTGGGTATGCTGGAGGGCAGCGCTGCCATTCAGAAGGACCTAAATAAGCTGGAGAAGTGGGTTGGTAGAAACCTCATGAAGTTCAACAATGACAAATGCAAAGTTTTGCACGGCTTGCAAACCCCCCATTCCCAGGGCAGCCTGGGTGCTGACTGTCTAGAAAACACCTTTGCAGAAAAAGGCCGTAGGTTCACAGAAGACTACTAGTTGAACAAGACTCAGAAGTGCACCTCAGCAGCCATGTAAGCCAAATGCATTCTGGACTGCAGAAGCAGGAGAGCGAGCCCAGGGAAGGGATTATTTGCCTTTATTCAACACTCATGAGGCTGCATCTGGAGCATTGTTTCCAGTTCTGGTCTTTCCAGGGCATGAGTGATGTTGATATACTGAACAGGTTCTGCCAAGAAGATCAGGGATCTGGAGCACTTAACGTATAAGGAGAAGCTGAGGGACCTGGGTTTGATCATACTGGAGAAGAGAAGGGACCTATTTGCCATCTTTGATTAAAGGGTTATGAGAGAGTCAGACTCTTTGCAGACGTCCAGGTTGAAAGGCTGAGAGGCAATGGAAATAGGCTGCTACCTATTACAAATAGATTTAACAAGAAAAAAAAATCCCATTGGGGTGGGGGAGTGGTTCAGCATTGGAATCGGTGCCTGGAGAGACTGGTGAATCTCCTTCCCCAGAGATTTCAGGACTGACCTTGTCTTGAGCAACTTTCTCTAACTTTAGAAGTAGCTCTGCTGGGAGTGCAGAGTTGGATTAGAGACCTCAAAAGGTCTCTTCCCACCCACATTGTTCTCTGATTCCATTAATGCATGCAACTGTAGGACATCACAAACAACAAGACTGAGATGTTCTTAACCAGGCAGAGTTTTATAGCTGAGGTTTGGCCAGGGTGGGAGACTGGCACGTGGCTACAGCTGGGTGGCCCACAACTGAAGGCACAAAACTTCACTCAGCTCCCACTGTCTGAAGCATTTAACTTGTACTTGATTAAAGCACGTTGATTTGCAGAAAGTAAACATAAAGCATTCATTGCTTCTGCTGCTAGTTTGTGCTACATCCTGGACCAGTGCTGCACTGCTTATTCACCTGTTGGCTGTGAGAAGATCTGGTCACCAGGTCTCACAATTGTTCTTGCTGGAGGGAGAGGAACAGACTCACCTCACCATTTATAACCTGGGGTGGTAAGTGCATATTCTGAGACCCATCCCTGTTGTGTGACACCCATTCTGGGGATGGGGACCCTCTTGCCCACCAGCTTGGTCCCCTGAAACCAGTACCTGAGACATCTGAGCCCTCCTGGTTAAGTAACCCCACTGTCTGGGTGCTCAGTCTGCAGACACCTGTCAGCTAAACCCTTCAAAGACAGTGCAGCAACACAAGTTTCACAAAGGAATTCATTAATCTCACTGAATGGCTCACATTCCTCAATGTCTAAAAATGCTCAAATTACAGACTGTGGAAAACAACAAAAGCTCCATGAGGCACTGATATTTTTGGTGAACCTGGCACTTCAGGATGGGCCAGGACTGACTTGTCTTTTGCAAATACATATTGGATGTGATGTTGGTTAGCCCACCTTTAAAATAAGCTCTCTTTCCTCCTCCCTGCATGCTCAGGTTGGAGACCGAGATTGCACAGTCCTGCTGGCCATCTCCCTCCCCTTGCAAAATTGTTGCATTTCTGTTGGGATGGGCCAAAAATTAGATCACAGCTGGCACCAATGTAAAACATCATTTACTTTTCAAAGGGAAGAGAAAACCCTTACCTCTTTCTTCTGACACCTGTTGCAGATGAAGAGCCATTCTTTCTTCAGTGCTTGTTTGTCCCCTTGTGGAGGTGTGGAAAATTTAGGGGGTTCATGTTGGGCTTTCAGAGAAACAGAGGAATTAGCAAAGTTTTTCTTTTGTCTTTTAGTCTTTGGTTCTAGCTGGGTCACATTTTCTATTTTTGGTTGGAAATTGCAGGTTTCTTCGTTGAATTAATAAATGTCAAAATTCATACAATCATAGAACCATTTACCTTGGAAAAGACCTTTAAGATTACTGAGTCCAACTATAAACTGAACACTGCCAAGTCCCAGTAAACCACTTCCCTAAATAACAGGAGTCAGTCTCTGACACTTTTGATACCATAGCAAACACCCCAAGTCTTGCACTCTTAGCTAAAATTGCCCTCACCAAACAGTGATCACCACTGAATTAAGTCAACATTGCAAGCCTCCCTCCCGCCCCATGGCTCAGTTCATCTCCACGCACACACGTACACAAACAAGAGGAAATGGGATCCCAGAATCACTTACTGAATCTCTCCTAAAATTTGCCTCCCCATCTTTACATCCCATCTACAAATGGAAAAAAGCTCAGAGAGATGTTGCCATTTGATGCAAATAAGGGGCAACTGAAGGAGGTCAGGAAGTTTTCCACTGCATTTGAGCTCTACTCTCATTTAGTGAGCACATCCTTTGTGCCGTAAATGGCCTCTCTTCTGGTAACAACGTTTCTACAGCCAGCTCCGAAACTGTAGATGATAATAAGTATTAATGGTACAGCATCTCTGTGCATGCTTCTGCCGATATCTGGCTCCCAGCTCCTCAGGGCCCCCCTGCATGACACATTAATCACACAGACAGCACTTGACATCCCAGGGACTTCACCTGAACCATCTCACCCCACTGTTTTTGTCTGAAGAACTGCAGGCATCCTTGTACACAGAGTGAATGTTGCCTTTGTGGGATTCAACACAGTGCCGGAAAATTTGTTAGCTAATGGTGTCGCTAAATAAAACCTACCCTCTAACAATAACCTGCGATAAGCAGGCTGTGGAATCTCTTGTACTGAGTGCATCAATTGTCAGTTGCTGCCAATAACACAAACCATGATACATCCCTTGCACTACTGTTTCTGCTTGAGCAACAATGTCCAAAATTTCCTTCTACTAGTGCTTTCACACCATGCCAAAAAAATTTTGTTTTCTTTTACTTTATTTTTATAAAGCACTACAGCAAAATGCTCCTTAGCTTTTTTTTTTTTTTTTTTCAGGTCCTCTGTATCCATTTTGCTAGGAATCACTCTTTCTCCTTGCCTTTCAGCCTTAGTCTTTTCTCTGCAGACAATGTTTTTCTCATTCCAAAGGTCTGTGATATCCAAGGGAGCTTGTTATTCTTATGCAGGTCACTCTGCTCTCTTTGATTCTTTTTAAAATCCAGCACATCCCACACTCTGCTTCTCTTGCTATTTCTGATAACTTATTTGTAGACACAGTTAAGTGTTGGACTATCACTACGGATTCCTTCCTCAAACTCTTCCTCCTCTTTTTTCCTATTCTGTAAGAAACTTCAAGAAAGAAGATATGTTAGAAGAACTTGTCTTCCCCTGATTATTTTTTCCCTTTCAATTTGAATCTTTCTAGTTTTAGAAATATGTGCTAATGACTTGGTAGTACAGGAGCACGAGGCTTATAAAGAACATCTCCAGGGACTGTGAATCGCTTGCAATGTTAGCTTGTGGTCCAGTATGTGCCAGAGAAAACTCTGACATCCAGACAACGGCAAACAAGCATTCTTCTAGGAACACAGTTTTGCAGCATTGGCTTCAGTTCATCCATATGCTACCAGAGCTCCTTCCTACTACTTTAATTGATGTGGTATTTTCCTTGCTTTTGCTGATTTAGCCTGATTTCAAAGCAACTGCTTTGGAGGTCTTTGTCAATGGTTCCTTGCCACTACCTCTTCTCATTTATACCCTTCTCCAGCTCGTAACCTGTGCATTTATGCAGCTCATGGTATAAATCTTGATAGGTATGTCAATATTGCTTGTGCATTTGCTGACTTCTAGAAGGAAGTTGCTGTTTATTAGCTGCTTGCTTTATTTTGAATCAACTCTGATGCTTTCTCTTTCTGCAGCATGGACAAAATAATTCAGTTCCTCTGCGTGGATTTGCATTTTGCTGTGACTCAATTTTAGGCTGCACTCCCTGCTGCTTGTAGGTAATGCTATTAGGGGTTTTTGTCATGTTTTTCTTTGGGTCTGTCATGCATAAGAATGTCATCAAAAGTGACTCCAGCACTTCACTGTCTCTTTCATGAATCCTTTGGGACGTATCTCCAGGATAACCAGTATTTTAAGAGGCAGCCACTTGAAATAATGTCTTCTTAAAATCATTAACATCCAGCTTTCCTGGCTGAACTGCTCATGTTTAGTACATGGAGTATATTTGCTGTAGAGAGCAGATAGGTGATCTCACCTTGGGTGCGTAAAGAGCAAGGTTTTCTCTTATTGCTTTCTTTGTGTCAGTTCCCGCCAATTCAATTCCCCTGCAGCAGAGGAGGAATCATCCATTGTCCCCTGCTGCAGTACAGCTCCATTGGTGGACACGTGCCCCCACCCCAGCCTGGCAGCAGGAATGAAGCGACAGCAGGCAGCAGCAACGCCCAGTGAGGAGGCAAGCCCGAGGCTCAGCTGGGAGTGGGGACCCCGAGGCAGGGTCAGGGCTCCCATTGGCAGGGTACCAGCCTGGCGTGAACATGGCTGCAGCGCAGCTCAGGTGGGGATGAGTGTGGGAGCCTTGACTTAAAAGCAGTTCCTGGGACAAGATGGGGGGCAAGCCCCCAGGAAAGCTCAGCAGAGCTATGCAGAGGATCCTCCACAGAAGCTTCTTCCAGCTTCTTGTTGCCCAGCAGCTCCGACCAGCCAGCTGTTCTGGAGCTGCCAGACAAAATCCTAGAAGGGGGAGAGAGCCCTGACAAGCTGCTTGTGAGATACATGTTTGTCACCCTGTCCCATGCCTTCAAAATCTAGGAAAGCGTTTCATTTTCTCTACTGCAAGGCAGACTTTGAGATTTTTTTATCAGATTTCAGGGACTAAAGGCTTTCAGTCCCAGGAGTGGCTTTGCTGGCATTTCTATAGCACAGAATTTGAGAGATTTGACACTGATGTATATCTGCATGAAACACTGCATTTCCTTCCTGTGCCAAATGCAGGTCTCCGCATCGTGCCAGTCTCGCAGTGGTGTCCATGGGCTGTGCTTCTCCTTCACTCTGTCCCAGGGTGGTAGTTGGCCTGTGCCCCCATGAGAAGATCCAATGTCACCAGCGTGTCTCCCAGGCCCCACTACCAGAATTAGAGATGCCTTGCTGCTTTTCTCCAGCTCGGTGCTGTGTCAGGATGAATGCAGTGTCACTGCTGCTGAATTGCTGTCCTCAGAGCTGCTCTGCAGTCACATGTGGGGGGATGGATGGGTACCTTTCCATCTGCTTGAATGACAAGCTCTCACCTGGACTCCTGAGAGCCAGGTCCGCTAGCTGCTTTGCGCAGTGCAATCCATCGCACTGACGTCCTGCTGACGTACCTCTGCTGCATGATTGTTCCACACGCTGGATGTAGCTCAGGCCCTCCACATCTTCCCTTCTCTCTCAGCAATGCCTATGGCACTCTGCTGTTCTTGGCTCTCTGATTTATGAGGTACCACCACCCCATGTTCTTCTAGATGCCTGCGCTGCTGGAGCCTTCTCTGTTCAAGTGCTAAATGGCTCTTCATCACTGCTTTTCTCTGTGCCTCTTTCTGGTTTGTCCCTGTTAAGATCTTCTCCTTTGGCACGCCATTCCTGCCTGTCAAAGCAGAGTTTTCCTTCTAGCCTCTGCTGTCCACTCACCACTGGGCTCATCCTGCCCACATTCTGCCCCCCCCCCCCGGATAATTTGTGTTTTTGCAGAAGCATTTTCCTTCAGAGAGCTTTTATGCATGCGCTGATCCCTCCAGACCCCTGGTCACACTCTGCTCCTCCCAGAGCCCTGCTCCCACCCTCTGCCCTTGCAGACACCTCCCATTTGTGCTCCCCCCAATTTAGGAGTGTCCGTCCAAGCTCTTCTCTGCTCCAGCCTCATTCACTCCATGGTAGGGTGCAGCGAGGGCAGCCAGGGAGGGGAGTCATGAAGTCAGGATAAGGATCAGGATCAGGTCTGGGGGCAGTAGCATCCCTCTGCATCCCTCCGTTTCTACTTTGTTATCCTCCAAATGCCTTATTTTGTTCTTTTCCCCCACCAGACCCCTCCCTTTGTGCTTTGGCCCCTTCCCTTCTCTCTGTGTGTGCTTTGTCTCCCATCTGTTTGCCCTTAGTTCCTCGACAGTCCCCACCTCCCACAAAGTGTTCAGCTCCAGCTCACCTCTTTCGCTGACTTTCAAGAAATTCCCCGTGCCTCTGCTCTCCCCCTTAAACTTTGAGGATGTTTAAGTGTGGGTCGCCAGCAACTGGAGCCATCCTGCTCCTGCACCTCTCCTCAGTGTTGCACGGCTGGACAGCCTCTCAGACCAGCACACTCACCCTGTGGACCTTTTCCTGGGTTAATTTCCAGCTGAGTAAGTGAGCTGATCAGATTCACGCTACAGCCTCTTGTGCCACGTCCATGTGAGGTGATAAGAGGTGGCCAGAAGACCTCAGGGGAGCAGAAGAGAAGTGGGACAGCCCCTTTGGTCAGCACTGCACCGCCAGGACCATGCGCTGCACCCCAGGACAAATCAGCAACAAGAGGATGCTCTTTGGCTTCTTTTAGGAACCCAATGACTGCCACAGGTCTTCTGCCTCGCAGGCAGAGGCTCAGACATCTTTCTTTCTAACACTATTAGGGGACTGAAAATTATTCAGTTCAAAAGTAATTATGCTCAAAAGCACAACCAGAAGAAAAAAAATGTGCCCTCTAGCTCTGCAGTCATCAAGTCCAGTGTCAGCAACAGTAAATACAGGCTGTGAACCATAATACAAATAATAAATAACAGCACCAATGAGGTCTGGTTTTCTTTTGTTAATCTGGGGAAATTCTGCTGAGACACTGCCTTGGTAGGGATATAAAATGGAGGTAAAATGAGATCAGAATGAAGCCCTAGGAGTATGACTCTTCCTTCATGCAGGAAAGGCTGTTCAGGAAGAACTCCCTGAAATCAGAGGGAAGTAATTGTATTGCTTGGCACCTGCCCAAAGTGATTTCATTTTCTGTTCAGGATTAAGATGCACTAATAGCCTGAGGGCAGCAGTTTCCTTGCCAAAAATTGCCTTTCTTTCCCCAACACCCCCCCAGCTTGTTTTAAATATGAGGGCTTGCAGGTCAGGAGTGAACACCCAGTGAGTATTACTTGAATTATCAAATGAAAGTGCAGCAATATCATTTTCTTTTGAGCAAACACTGAGTTAATTAAAATGTGCACTCTGAACTTGGCAAATTTCACATTATTAATGAGAAACGTATGGGCCTGTCTGTTGCAAAGGCAAACTAAAAATAACCAGAGATACAGTACCAGAGCGGCAGCTGTTAAGACTAAGCCACACTAAAAGTTTTTCTGGCAAAGCTCTATCTCTAAGAATGTAATTTACCCTCAGCCTGTTCTCTACCCCTGACCAATATAGCAAAGCTGGCAAAAGCATTTGTGTAAATGTGATTATGCTGGCCAGAGAATCCTTTTGGCGAGAGAGCTGTGCTCTCTTTGGCGAAACAGCACAACCTGTACAGGCCAAAGCACTCCTGCTGACTGACTTGTGACCCAGGAGGGAGCAAGGGTGGTACAGCAGATGGAGGTGGCATTCAAGGGCTGCAGTGAGAAAAGTTTCCAGCACTTGGAGGTCCGGTCCAGTAAACAAGGGCTACCATGCTTCTGCCACCAGCTCATGGCCTCCTATTCTTCCCCTGAGAAGCTTTTTCCATAGCAGGACTGCAATAGCAGGAGGCTCATCTACTATCACCTACATCTCTGTAGGTACCATGAGTACCTGCACAGGTCTCCCTTTGGGTCTCAACATGGAATTGAGGACTCAGAGAGCCAGTATGAGGAGTGGGACTGGACAGATATGGAGCAAGAACCTGGGGTGCTCAGTGCCACCAGAGCTGATGCTAAGCAAAAGTATCAGCAATTTCCACATTGACAGAGCTGAAGAAATTTTTCTTTAAGGTTTTGCGCAAAGGACATGGCAAAGGGAGGGGGACAATAGTGCTTCTCTTGAATACCACATTAAAGAAAGTCTGTACACAGACTGAAGAGATGACTTACCCTTTCTCCCCTTTCCCAAACTCCTTTCTGTTGCTTTCCTCTTATGAGTTTGGCTGATTTGTGTAGGGACATCCCAGTATGAAATTTGCTTTCTCTCCACTGCACTTGTCACTCTCCGGCAGATTGATCTTTAGTAATCTGAAAATCCCAGGTAAGATATTTTCATTCCTACTCGTGTAAATTTGGGACAATCACATCTGCTTCAACATGTTCCTTCGATAGCTGAAGGAAGACAAAACGCTAGCTGAAAAGTATGTGGGCTGTGAAGGTTGACCAGCTTCCTGTACATCCAAACCAGTTCAAGAGCAAAGGCTTTTTTTTTGTGAGATGATGTGGTCTGCTTGCTTAAATTCAGCCCTCACCCCTAGTTCAGAGGAATTGGAGGAATCCTTATAAAGGATGGTTAGAGAGGCCCTAGTGGGTGGAGATTGGGAGTTTTTGCAGAAGGTTGTGGCAGAGACATAGCAATCTTTGATGAAGTGATTTTTCTAGATTTATGTTAAAGAATAAAATGTTTGCCCACAAGTAATTCTGGGAATGCTAGGAGTTAGTTATCCCTAGTTAGGAAAACAGGCTGGCTTACCAAGAGATACATTTCCCAATTCTCTATGCATGTAGAGCAGAAGGATCGAAATCTCCTGGCTCCGTCCAGAACGGAGGCAGGATGGCCAGTGGCACACCACATCCATCCCAGCGGCACTGCCAAAAGACACTGGGACTGTAGCAGCAACAGGGAGACAAGGGAACTGTTGCTGCAGAGATCCTGTATTGCAGAGACTGGCTGGGGCAGCAGAAATTATCTCTGACCTCGGGCTGAGTATAAGAGTGTGGCTAACAGCGGGTCTACACCAAGAGTCAGGCAGGAGCACTTCCTCATCTTTCAGAACAGGAGTTCCAGGAGATGGCTTCTGTGATGTGGGCTAGGTACTGTGCAGTACCACACAGCCTAGCTACACCATCCTGATCTTCTGGGAAGCATCTGTTCATCCACAAAGAGATGTTCTCTTGTGTCTCCCCTTGCCTCCACAAAGGGAGCAGGAGTGTGTGGGGAATTTGCTGCATCCGTTCTGCATTGAATGAATAACAGGGGACTGTTTGTCTCTCTTATGAAGGCATCACCTGCAATGCACTCTCACTGAAACTGTAAGGCTTTAGTAGGTGTGTTGCAAGAAGTGTGGGCATTAAGCAGAAAAAAAAGCATTTTAATTGTAAGGAACGTTTCAAAAAAAAGGAAGGTAAAACAACATCCAGCTACAAAAGCAAAAAAAAAAAAAAAACAAGTGTTCTAGGCAAAATATGACTAAGAAGGAAGACATTTTATATCTCTAAAGGCATCCAGAAGGAGAGGAATACAGGTTGTACACTGAAATCTCAAAAGGCAAATCAAGAGCAGATTGATATAGGTACCCTTATAAAATGAAAACAAAACAGCTCTTCAAGAGCCTGCTGAAATGATAGGCAGATAATAGCCATCTTGGGGCACCCATATTTTAGGACCGTACTTACCTTGATTGAGGAGGCATCTGGAGGTAAGAATGGGCAGAGTGCCACACTTCTATGGAACAGACACTTCACATCTGATCCTGACAGCCTGGAACAGCTGGAGGCAAGGGAGAAAACATTGTTGTTGTACCTACAACCTTGAAACTCAAGGCAAAGCTACGTGCTATCTGTGTTTCTATTGCACAGGTGGAGATTAGACCACTGGACCATGCCATGGGCAGGATGTGAGAAGCCAGTAATGCCTGTTGTAGGTGGCAAGGAGTCTTTGAAACACCTCATTTAACAGAAGGCAGAGATAAAGGAAGCTCTGGTTATAGGTCACCAATATCTCAGAAAACCAATGAAGAACGAGGAGCCTGTTGGGCTGGATGCTGCCCAGAGTGCATAACCCCTGATACGGGTTTTTGCAGGGTGCAGAGAGCTGACTGCATCCCTTCTGTGTCAAGGAAGATTGTGGACAATGTGTCCATATGTTGTGGAGGTGTAGCAATCCCACCCCATTTCTTGGAAGCTTTGTATCACTCTTTGAGGTGGGACACTCCATTCAGCAGCTGTCCCAGAGCCTTCTGAGGGCTAATTTTGTGAAGCAATGTTATGCTGCCATAGCTGGATTTGCTCCTGAAAGCTCTGCAAAGATCAGATGGGATCAGAACAAATGTCAGCTCTGCTCAACCAACAGCAAGCCCAAAAAAGACAGTGTCAGGAGAAAGAGAGAGCCACCTACCAGCAGCAGCTCACCCCTGGCTCTCTCTCCTCCTGCCTGCCTTCCTACCACAGCCAGAGACATCAGACCTCAGTGCTGGGCCTGGCTCGCTACTGACTATGGCACCTGTCTCTGCTCCTTGTCACCAGCCTCTTCTCCAGGCTGTGCTGTTTATTAAGAGTGTAAGTGAGCTGGGGTCAGTCAATAGCAGGAACATTTGCTATAGTTGAACCCTCTGACATCCTTGCAGGCTTGCGCAGATTCTAGTTGGGTGAAGCAGAGTTGGTTTTCTTAACCTGATCTTCTCCATTTTCCCATATTTTTCCTTTTTCTCATCAAGAGGCTCAGCAGCCCCTGTTGCCTTCAGGGTTATGTTAATCCTATAATCTCCTGTGGATTTTGTTTGTGTTGAAATGTCACCTGTGTAAACTTATCTCTGTTCAGGCCATGCAGAGTCTGGTTCACAGAGACTTGCATTTGCATTGGGGAAGCCAAATGGGAAATGAAGAAGTGTCTTCCAAAAACCATCACAAAAGTTGCCAGCCTGGCTCTACAGAGTGAAATGAGATTAGTTGAAAGGTGCTACACAGCAGGCAGACGAGTGTCCAATGTTGGACCCAGAATTGCCCCTGTGTTGGTGAACAAAGTCCATCACTGTCCCTCTGTTCATGGGAGAGTTGTGTCTCTGGCAGCAGCAGGACTACCTGGTAACCACTGCTCTAGCCAAGTGATGGCCCACTCCATGTCTGGCTGCAGCTATGTCATTAAATAAAACAGGCTGAGAGGTCCAAGGGCTGAGGGGCACAGCACAAGTTATGTCAAGCCACTGAAATTCTCCACCAAAAAAGGATGGCTGTGTCCAAACCCCTCTTGCCTGCTCATATGACCATAGACCTAGAGGTGCTGTCAAACACCAGGAAAGGTGGTACCTATATTCATGCAATACATTCTTCACAGCCTTAACAGTGAGTTCTGGGTTTTATTCCAGACCTGTCCAGGGGGCTCTGATGTGAACAGAAACTAAATCAGACTCAGGGTTAATTGGTTCATCAAGAAATAAATGGGAACTGTCCCTTCACACGTTCTTACTCAAAGACTGTCCAGGCCTTTTCTAGGCTGGAGCTTGTTGGCACAGACCGAAACATGACCAGGGAGTACATTAACCATTAAGCTGTACAGATGTTTAGATTTACTAGTATAGATGAAGCCTCTGCTAACACACCTGGCCAAACCTGGTGCACTTCTGCAGGGGCTCTGACTGAATGGTAGCCCAGTGCAATCAGCCAAGGGAAAACCATGCCCCTGAAGGCAGGCTGTAACAATAAACAGATCTTTTTTCTTGCAATATCTTTAAAAGAAAACCAACTTGTCTTAAAACCTAAAACACTGGGCTGTGTGTGTGCCAACCAAGATCACTTAGCACAGGGAAGACATAAAAAATATCCCTGGCTGCAATGCCATGAGATCTCCTGGAAGCCCAAAGCTCATTTCATTTATTCTTCTGTGTGCAACAACAAAACCATACGCCAAGTGCTAGCTGCAAATTGAAGTGTCTTAGCTCCCTCCTGGCCAAGGGAAATGTCCCAGCCTTGTGAACAAAGGGATTGTTTAAGACTAGAAGCAGGCCGGCACATTTGAAATAAGGAACAGCTCCAAAAACATTTCTTTTTCCTTCAAATTTTATCTTTTCTCTCCCAGTCAGTGCAGGCTGTTGAAACAAAAGAAGTGCTTCTGCCATCCTGGGGGAGCACTGCTCCTCTCAGGAAAGTGAAGAACTGCTCATGCAGAGGCATAGGAGAGTTGGACCTTTTGCAGACTTTCTCACCAGCCTTTGCTGATGCATTTCATCCCTCACCTCTGCTAAGCCCAATCCTCCAGTGCAGAGGCAGAGGTGAAGTGGGAGCGTACTGGTACTGCTGAGACTCACACCAGCAGAGCAGCTCTATCTTTCACCTTTTCTCCAGCCAAGCAGTCTGGGAGATGGAGGCAATTGCAGGTGGGGCTCTCTAGGCACTGCATACCTTTCCTCAACATCCTGTTGCACTGCAAAAGAGAGCCTTGGAAGAAGAGTTACTTCACCCTTACAGACAAGCCTGCCTGCCTGTGTGGAGGTTACAGTCCAGCCAGATGGCTGCCAGCTCCTACGAGGTCCCTGTGCCAGAGCCGGCATGAGGCAGTTAAAGGAAACGTTCAGGATGCAAGTGGCAAAAGAGTCAAGACAGTTCCCCTCCCCAGGGTGGTAATACTAAATTCACATTCAAGGGTGGTGGGGACTTCATGCTGCCATTCCCTCTGCAGAAGTCTGGGGGCATCCCCCCTGCAGCACAGAGTGCAATAGGAATCAACGCCTGGGTGTGTAGAGCGTCCTGGCTTTGCTTTAAGAATAAACCTTCTTCAGTACATTTCTCTGTTACCTTCTCCTCTGACCTCTCCTGTTCTCTCTCTTTTAGCTTTTTGCTAAAAACCGCAATAAACTGAGAAGCCCCTTCTTTTTCTCCCACAGACCAGTCATTCACTGACATCTCCTCTCCCCTGTCCCATCCTATTCTGCACGTACTGGGCAGCGACAGCTTGGTCAGATGCTGGCTACCTTGCCCTTGCAGGACATGATGTGCTTCAAACGCAGCTGGCCACACTGCACACACACCTGCCAAGAGAGAGGGGTGAGATGAGGCCAGGGGAGATGTGAAAGGTGCTTTGCAGACCACCAAGGACTGCTCTGGATGTCTAGTCCTGTGCATATGAAAATATGCACCTGAATTCAGGGTCTCATTGCTATAGGAACTGAGCTACGCAGTTTTTCTCCCCACATGCCAGGAAGCTGGTTAGTAATATGCTGTGTTACAGATCAGCAACAAAGTCACAGCAAGAGCAATTTTCCAAGGACCACACATGGAATTTACATCAGGGCAAGGGACAGACCCTGATGTTTCCAGTCTCATCTTTGCCTTTTCTCAGCTAAAGCAGGTGAAAATGGCCAGAAAAGAAGTGTGAAGTTTGTTACAAAATTTGAGGATGTTCCTGGAGAGTGAGAAGATGACACCGCATTGCAACATTGGCTAAATAACATGGATTTAAACCTGCCTGAGATGAGGAGTTTTGCTTTTTGTTCTTTCCATCTGGGTGTAGGTTAATGCAGACACAATGAAATATAGAAGCCTATAGGAGCCTATAGTCTATAGGACACTGCAGGAAATAAGAGGAATCTTCCCTGAAGGACTGATACTGTTTACTAAGCCACTTTCTAATGCCTGATATACAACAAACTGCCCATGAGTGACTAGTCTGGGACTAGAAGGGGTGTTTCTGTGTGGCTGAAGCAGGCATTACCAGTAAACGAATTATAAGACACGGGAACCATCAGCCATATTACCTCTCAGGCAGAAGAAACCTTCCAGCAGCAGGCTACTGCCTGCTATTCTCCACTGAATAAAAAAGGAAAATCTTCTACAAAATCATGTTTCCCCGTCAGTTGCAAGGAGACGCAGACTTTCCATATGTTTTGCTACTGCATTATTGCTATGATTCTACAGGGACCAGTGAACTGAAACAGTATTTTAATATTTAGTAATAAAAAAAATCTCTTTGCAAGTTGAAACTACATAGGCCAGATGTGTATTTGGGTGGAAAAGGCTGGCTCTAAATCTATTGCAAAATATATAAATAATTGAAGGGATAAACATTCTAAGTGCATGGGACAAAAATACATCCCCCAAACAAGAAAAAAATCAATGCAAAACTGAAGGATAGAATGGAAACTGAAAGTACTCCTTTCTAGTAATGCAGAGTCCTTAAAAATTGCTTCCAAATGACAAGGATAGCTTTTGCTTCTTGTGCAAAATGAGAAGCTGAAAGTCCTCCTCAAACCAGTAATCCTACTGGTTGCTTACATGATGAATTCTGAATTTCCTACTTTTTGTTTTCTTGAACTTTTTATAAGCAACAGAAAAATTAGCAATATTGTCACAAAGATAATACAATATTGAGCACAAATTTCAATTGAGAAGTAATTTCTATTGCTATTAATCTGTTAAAATTATTTTTGTTTGCTTTATGTTAAAAAAGTTTAGCTCAAATAGCAAACAAACAATTAAGGGAACAGATAAGTTTTCCAGACTTTCAATTCAGATCTGACAGACAACTTTCCTATTTCACTGATGAAGCTTTAGCAAAACCTCTATAAAGTTAACAAAACCTCAGGCTTTGCGTTCCCACTTGAAAGATAAAATTAAGCAGAAAGAACTTCAAAACAATAAGCCAACAGTTTTAGGCTCTTACATTTTGTGAAGAAATAAAAAGCTCGCAATTGTGCACTCTGTTCCTTTTTGTGGGACACCTATAAAATAAATCTCAGTCTATATTTTATCATTTGAAACCAATTTTCGCAAGTCCACTGGGTTTAGCAAACTGAGCAGCCTGCTATGCATGGAGCTAGAGAAATAATTTCTCAGCTAACAGACTATTGCACCAGCCTTCCCTGGCAATTATTTTTAGGTGTGACTGTGTAGTGGGTTAAGCAGAGGGGAGTTAATTTCTTTTTCCTTTTCTCCCTTCTCTTCATAAATAGCTAGCAAGAAGCTATGTTTTGGATTCCTGCTCAGGAGAAAAGCTGATACGAAGAGAACATTTATAGTTATTGCTAGGATACCCTCAAGGACAAAACACATTCGGTCTCTCTTCTCTCCATAGACAGA
>VZTO01016740.1:69238-95238 GCA_013400615.1 Syrrhaptes paradoxus | reverse complement strand
ATCACTGTGCATCACATTGCATATTTGTATATAGTATTATTTCCAATATTATTGTAGTTTAGTTATTAAATTGTCTTTATCTCAACCCACAAGTCCTCTTTGCCATTTACCTCTTTAATTCTCTCCCCTATCATTGGGTGGAGGCAGGGACTGTGTGAGCGGGTGTGTGTGGTTTGGCCCCCAGCCAAGGGCTAACCCGTCACAGACTGACCCCATAGTGTTCTCACACAAGCTATTGTAATTATTTCGGTTTGCTATACACATACCTAAGCTCTCCTGAGCTTTCCACAACAGAACACCCTAATAACCACCAAAATATAATATCCAAGCACAGACAGCTCCACTAGATGAGATACCTTTGCAACCATAGTGATATGCTTTTCAGATATCCACAAACCTGTTCCATGTCCCTCCAGCACCAGTGACAAGAGTTATGCCAAGCACCAAGCCCTGGGCTTGCTTGAGTAGAAAATTGAAATGAAGGTACAAATGTCTCATGTGATGAAAGGTGTCCTTGTTCTTTTGCTCCATACCACTGAAATGCTGAGGGTGAGGCAGAAAGGAGGAGACTGGGCAGAGTTCTCACTTGGAAAGTCCGTTTAAAGTTACCAGGTCGAGTGTATTCAACTACAGCTAGTGATAACGTGCCACTGTACTGATGAGGAAACAGACCCAGGGACCTGATGCTCAGGAATTACTTTCCTCTCTCTAACCCTTCCTGACTCCACATACTGATTCCGGGCATGATCCTGTGTGGTCTGCACCCAACTGTCTGTGCAAAGAAAGATGCAGGAGGGGAGCATTCAGCATTTGCAGCAGAAAGGGTGCTGCAGACCTCCTCAAGTGGCAAAGCTAATAATAATGAGGAGTTATGGGGGTCTTTTTGGAGGCTCTGTGTGCCCAGGAGCAACAACGTCATGTAATTCAGGATTCAAGCAGTCTGCAGGCTGCAGAAGTGTGGATCCCCAAACTTAAGTCACAAGATTACATTGGCAGGGGTGGATGCAACAGCAGTGGCTCCTGCATGTGCTGTGCCGTGCTGGATCTGTAGCCTGATGGAAGGGGATGGTCATTTACTCAAACAACACTGGGGTGCTGCACTGAGGTAGCTCACATACAACGCTTTTGCCACTTTCCTTTAGATGAAAAGCAAATGTGAGAAACTCATTCTTCAGGGATTTGCAGTTCACATCCAAAGAAGCAAGTGAGGATGAAAGGAAAGCAGCCAGGAAGGCGAGAAGCCATGGTCCCATGCGGGATGCATACCACCAGTGCCAAGAACAACATGGTCACTATGCAGAAGAAGATTCCTCTGGAAGCATAAAGACATTGTGCATAGGAAACAAAATCTTCACAATTTGATAAACAGCTCGCTCACCCTAATCACAGGTGTTGTTACCAAAATCTATTTGGTGTGGGCTCTCTCTGCAAGCAACAAAACTCTTCTACTTGCTTTTTGCCCACATCTGAATCTGAATCAACTTAATCTTTCAGCATGAACTATTAAAAGCTTTCACACTGTGGCGTGCAACAGGTTTGTTATAAAGCTCTGAGAGACAGAGTCTGTATTGAAGCACTCAAATGCCGATAACCCTGACTGCATCCTTGGGAGCTGCAATAGGTGTGCTGGGCAGCAAAGCATGCTCTCAATGAGTTGCTGGGGGACTCCTCTGAAATCCACCATCCTGGCTGGATGACAGCATGCCCAGGACAGGCAAGCTTCTAGCTGTGGCAAGGAAACCCTGACAGCGGTGGGGGAGCCCAACTCATAAGGGAGCCACTTGAATTTCAAGGGCAGTAGAAGCCTAACCGGAGGCCAAATATTTTAGCAGGGTCAGAGTGTACAGATCCTGCCTTGGTGCTCTTGGACTGGAGATTTGAAGAGGTTTTAAACTCATTTCTTTCCTGTTCTGACACCAGAAGTCATGGTTCCCTTCCCTGCCAGGGGAAGCACCAGCCAGCATGGGGAGGGGATTTGCTTGCTGGAGAAGTTTGATGTCCTTGATCTACCACCTCTCCCAATACCTGCTTTTCAGCCCCTTGGCTGGACCTAAAACCATGCCTGAGAAGAAGAAAGTACCTGAGAACTTTTGCCGAGGCACAAGGGAAAACGGCCAGCTGTCCCTTTGTGTGTCTTGGGATAGCATCCAATATGGCTCAATCCTACCTGGACACCCTATTTAGGAGCAGCTCTGTCAACATGCTGCGTCTCCTGCTTCAGCTCTGCCTTGTTTGCACCATGACACCGGTTTGTGCAGCCCTGCCTCAGAATCAGTGACATTTCCTGGCATTACAGCACAAGCTGTGCGAGCCTATACTGCCCTGTTTCAATGGCAGGGGCTGTCCCTTCCTGAGGTAAAGGAGAGATGCCACCCTGTGTCTGAAAAGCCTTCTTATGGCAGGATGAGGAACAGAGTCCCAGGCAGGGGATCTCCCCATTTGTACCCCAGAGCTCTTGGAAATGGGCTTGTACTTAGAAGACAGCATTAGGCGTTTTGCAGCTTATTTTCTGCTTGAAGTCATCACCCTTTGCCTCAACCCCCAGGACAAACACTCTGCCATCAGGCAAAGACCAGGGCATGGGTAGGCGAGGCTTGCTGCAGCTCTTGACCTTGTGGGAAGTGAGCTGGGTACTGAACCAGGTGCTCACTCCTCCTTCACAGCCATTTCAGAACCATGGCATGCAGGGCAGAGACTAATAGGATGGTGACCTTTTCTCTGCAAAGACCATTTGGCAAACAGCATGTTTTATTTTATTTCTTCTTCAGCAGCCAGTGCCAGCACCGTGTGACAACCAGCACATCCTCTGCTTTGAGGTGACAATACAAATCCAACCATGGATTTGAACCATTTTCATCTTATTCCTTTTTTTTTTTTTTTACCATAAATAAAATATAGGCTAAAATATCGGATGTTAGTGATGCCTTTGGGAAGTCAGAGTAAGGTGAGTTCAGGAACACTGACAGTAAAACAAAGAAGAAACGCTGCGTGCATGGTAATTTGCGCTAGCCTGAGGCTCAGTCCTACTCAGTTTACAGTGAGGATTTCCAACAGCCATTGGGAAGCAAAAAATCTTAGCTTGCAGCAAAGCTGGCTACTTCTTTTCTAACAAATGCATTTCCAAACCAGCCTGGGCTTTTTGATGCTGTATGAGGACTCAGGACTAATTTCCCAGATATATTTCTCACTGATAAATGTTCATCCAAGAATTTATGCAAATACATTTCAAGTCGTGAGGTACTAGCAGATTGTTTGCTGTTCCTGATAAGACACACATGCCTGGTCTCCAACAGCGGCATCATCAGTTTTTTGGATTGCTGATTAGAATAATGAAACTTTAAAAAAAACCTAGAAATCAGGAGAAACAAAAACCAAACTAGTGAAACTTTTCGGTTTAGTCTGATGAACTAAGATTTTGTTTATCCTTAGTTATTATTAACAATTGTTCAGATACAAATAAGCATGGAGTTATAAGTAACGCAAATTTTCCATCCATATTAACAAAAGTCCATGCAAAATAGGCAAACATGATCTTACCAAAGCAGTCACTTATAATAAAGAAGAACAATAGTAAACATTATTTTTGTTTTTTGCAGATACAATGGATATGAATTGGAATTTAGCAATTCAGTGGTAAAAGCAAAAATAAAAGACATTCTAAGATATTGCTATGTCCAAGTGCCAGGTATCAAAGCCTGTTGTGCTGGAAAAGTTGGGAGTCTGCAAACAGTGACTTAGGACATACAATTTTCCCAAGCAACTGAGATTGCATTCCCATGCAAATGATCAAGCTGCTAAAAATATCAGGTGATTGAAGGGATCCACTTTATATAAACAGAAATGTATACAATTAAGCATTTAATGAAGGTTCACCATCAGGCATCAGCAGGTCTTTTATGGGTGTCTTAAACATCTGTTTTCGTCCTCTCTCCCTGACAAGTTCTCTCCACATGCACCGGATGACTCTGAGGCTGTGGAGCTGCCAGGCAGCCAGCCCTGGAGACTCAGAAAGGGAAAGGCAATTATCACCAGCAAAGTGGAGCACAACATGACTGAGGGGTGCCTTCCCAGGAGATTTGTGGAGTTCCTCCCAGAGAACGCACAAAATTTGGACACTGGAATTGTGGGCTGCGAAAGCACTGCCAAAGCCCAAGGCAGGGCCCAGAGGACACAGTGGGCAGATGCCCATGGTGCGATACAGCCACTAACATGTTTGATCCCCAGCCTGGGAGCTGTAGTCCCACCACCAAAAGCAGTAGCAATGAGAAACTGACATCATCATGGTAAAAACCCTGTGATGTGCCCCGTGATTTCTTTCTGTATCTCCTGCCCAACAGGCAATTAAAAACATTTGCTCTGTCCCCTTTTAAGTCTATATCCTCCAGTTGCCAAATGGCTCTTAGTCTTCTCTGACAATGGCACGATATAGATGGTCCTGAGGGACTTTGTTCTGGCAGCACTGTGGTCCCACTGTACTACTCTTGGATGAAAATGTCTGGTGCTATAAATGCCTCTATATGTCTTTCCAAATACTAGGCAACATGAGTAATCCATCAAAAGTTCTGAATTAGAAACTCAGAAAAGGCTGGACTGTCTCCTGACCTGATGAACTAAGGACCTAGAGAACTCAGATGTCAAATTCTCTTTCTATCCAAAATTTTAGCCTGGGAGGTTCTGCTCTAACAGTCCTTTTGCCGTGACCGGAGGGGATCCTTTGCTGAGCTTCCCATGGATAGATTTTTGCTTCAACTCTTAGAAATCGGGCTTGTGGCAGTAGGGTCAAGCCTCAAGACTATTATGTATCAATCATGACACTCCAGACCTACTCCTGGGTTCCTTGGAAAACTGAACATGCAATGTCCATTAAGAAGTCCCAGTATATGGGGTGTGGTCTGCTTATAATTCCCCAAACCAACAACAACAACAAAAAAAGGATAAAAAATATGATTACCCCTGTACAGGCAGGGAAACGGAAGTAGGCAGGGGGAGAGACTTCCCAAGGTCAGCAAGAGAGCCAAGAGCAAAATCAGGCCTCCCATTGCTTGCTGTTAGACACAACCCACTAGGCTGCAGCTGGTAGTGGGGAAGGATAAATAAGCACTCCCCACAGAAGAGGTGGACAGCCATCACTGTAAACACTCATCAGTCACACACTGGTTTAACGGGTAAGAATGACAGACATCTCCAAACCTGACTGTCCAGCTGATAATGGCGATGGGGACCATGGGCTGGACTGTACATCACGGGCAATGCCCATCATGCAGGTTGGTGGCAAATCCCTCACCATGTACAAAGCCTCTTGGTATTCATCAACAGGCAGCAGGGCTGCACAGCCCTGCCCTGTCAAGAGCTCTTCTGCCTCAAAGAAATGGTACAGAGCTCCTACTTACCCCTTCATAGCACAGTGGGTTGTGTGTGCATGGGCCTCTCACAGCAGCACTAAGAATGAGTTTTGACCCCATCAAGGCAAGGTGTTTTGACATTAAGTAATCAACGAACACCAGGGCGTGGCAGTGCATTTTCTTCTCTTTCCAGCCCTCCCATGTATTGCATCTTTACATCAGGCCTTGGCTACTGAATCAAGCTTTTTTCCTTCTTCCTCTGTGCCTTTTTGCTGGGCCAACACACTATCTTCTCCTTTGCGGTGAAGAGTCCTCAGCTTCCCTGCACTCCCAATGAGATTCCACCCTCGCTTGGTGACCAACACCCACCAGAGCCCTCTGCCAGGGACTCCTCTGGATGGATCCTCAGAGTTCTGCCTCAGCTCAGTTCTTGATCTTATGTACTCAGTATTGCCTACAGTGATGAGAGGACTGTGTAAGCAAAGCTCTTGTATTTTCATTTTCTCCCTATGTTGTCTTTTTTGGGAAAGTTAAAGCAGCATCTGAAAGAGCTCTACTGCAACCCCAATATTATTTTCTGAACCAGATGCTTATCGTAACACTGTACACAGAGACAATAGGAAGCGATTGCACTGCATCTACTTTAAAGTAATTAATATTTTGGCAGCAGCTATTTTCACCCACAGAAAGCAGCTCAGGGTTAAGAATGAAGGTGTAGAAGAAGCATTACTGATCACAGCTCCAGTCTGGTCAGCGCTTCTATTATATACCTTTATTTTTTCCCTTTAGGAATTTTTCTTCAGGCTGAAACCCAGCATGCTGGTCAGAATTACTGTTGACCCTTAGTACTTTTACAGCTGTAGCCAAGACACATTTTGAAAATATATATTAAGTTTTGAATTAGATCAGAGATCCCTTCCTTTTTAAATCCTTCCACTATTTTACTAGTTTGGGACTGCATTGCTCAAACCCCCTTCCCCATTCTGCTGTGCATAATTGTTGACTACCTAATAGGAAAGTGTTCTAGAGCTTAATAAAGAAAAATTGTTTTGCTACAAGATGTTTCATACCACCTATAGGAGTACAGAGCTTGTTTTGACTCTCTTTTGGTCTCTGAAGGGCAGTGTGAACCCTTGTAGAAAATATTTCCTCTTCTAGGAAGCTGTTTTGCTGCGTCACTGCTATTCACCTCTTGCTTACTGCAGAGCTTCACTGATTTTGTTTCAGGAAAGGCAGCTGAAGTTTCACATCAATAATAATCCTCTTGGAGCAGGACTCAAGCACGCTCCAGCAAACCTGGCCAGAATGCAGCATGCCTTCCAGACCAGCCTATGTACAGCCTCAGGAGGTTTTGATCACTAGTGCAGAAAGGAGCAACCTAAAGTCACTTTGTGAAGTGAAGCATCCACTATGGCTAATTGTTAAGAAAACAAATGGGATTTGCTGTTTACCATTGCTTTTCTGCAGTCCTGAAAATGAACCAGGGATGTTGTCAGGAGCCAACATTTTCTGGATGCTTCATGCTCATCTCCCTTTGCTACACTCAAGGACACATAGTGTAGCACGAGTTGATTTGAGGAAGCATGGAGAACCAACAGATTTTGCTGGAAGGAGTTTTCTCGTATTTTTATGATGATAATATTCCTGGTTCTGGTTGCAAAAAAACTATTCAAAATAACAAAACCTGAATCATTTTCTTCTCCCTTATCCCTCCCACTTTTCCCTCTTGTTTACTCCTCTCTTTTCCTTAGCAACTGGTATAAGGAGGAGATAAGGAGGTGAAAAATAAATAAATGAAAATATTTTTTTAATAGAAGGAAGATAGGTGCTTCTGTTACTGCCAAGCAAAACAGGAATGTTGCATCAAACCAGAAAAATCTGTGAAAGTGGATGTTGGGGGAAATTTTGTCAGACTATTTTTATCAGGATTTTTATCACCCTCATCATCAACCCACTATGCTTTCAGTGTTACCTCTCACTTCTAGGGAAAGACTGATGATTTATTCAGAAATCCTGGAGTGGATCCAAAGACCTCAGTTCCTGAGACAGGGTCAGGCTATAATAGCAGGAGGGTGTCAAGCAGTGCCACAAGGGCAATCCCGGCTGTGGAGCTGGTGATTCACTTCTCCTGTCCCTGGACTAATGACCACCTTTTCCTCGTCACATCTTCATCTTTCACTACCACAGAGTGCAAACAAGCAACTCTCAAACAAGGAAGTAATCCTTTGCCAGAAGAAGCCACCGCAAAATATCTATGCTCTGATCAATTAATGTTCTGACCAAGCAATGTCTCACGCAGTCCCTGACTTTTCCTTTCCTCTAAGATCAAGGTATCAGGCAAGGACAAGTCAACGCTAACAACATTGCCAGGCTAAACTGCTAGGGACATGTCCCTGCAGGAAGATGGGCTGCATCCAGTGCCCCAAGGTCTCCTTAGGGCCATGGGTAAAGGGCAGTACCCTCTTCAGGAAACCGGTTAAACTCAGTACTGATCAGAGTTGTGGCCATCTAGGCTCTAGGACCAAGAAATACTTCTGCATGTTTGCTGCTGAGCTAGATGAAGATAATGCGCTGTGACAGCTTCTCCCTCCAAGAGGTCCCAGGGAAGAGACCTCTCACCACAGAATCACATCTTGCAGTTGCGTACCTGAGCATCATGCACAAAGCAAACAGTAGGCTACATAATCAACAGGTCAAAAGAATTTGTCCCAAATTTTTTTCACAAATCTAGATGTAACTGCAGAACAGTTTCATTCAGTGTTTGATGAAGCTGGTGCCAGATGCAATACAGGTCCACTCAGACAAGACAGAGATGCTGGTATTTGGAAGAGGTTGTACTGTGAGAAAACATGATAAAAATTCATAAGCTGTCAAGTGAAGCTATTTGCTTGACTACTGTTGGAGGTGGGAGGGTACAGACAGAGATAATTCTGCTCTGAAACTGCTCTGCAGGTCAGAAAGAACTTTTCCACCACTGCCTGACAAAAGGACAGCATTGCTGTCAGGAGCAGATCTCACTCCTGTGACTCATCTGCAAAAACTACATCTAAGAACAAGAAAAGCAAAGGTTTCAGCTTCATAATTTCATGGATCTTAAAACATATGCAGAAGATTTTTAAGATTAGGGGATCAGTTCTCCTGCTTTGTACAATTTTTTTCTGTAGTGAAGTAAAACAAGGAATGGCCAAGGAGCCAATGTAGTCCCACAGGGCAAAGCAAAGGGACAGGAAACGGGGTCTTGCTCTGTGCTGGGGAGGAGTCACACAACCATAAAGAAAAACACATTGACTTTGGTGACTGTTGTGCAGAGTGAGTGATTTGTCATATTTCAAATTTTAATTTGGATACGAGACAAACAGATTTTGGCATATTAGCTTCTCCCATGGGTATATTCTCTCTACTTGGTGGGAAGGACTATCCTGGAAAGAATGAGGCACATTGAGCAGTGAGTCACTGCCCTTGTTCCTTCAGCTGATGGGAGGTGTTCAGTCCCCAGGGAAATTACGGAGAAATGCAACGTCACTATTAATGGGTCCAACACAAGAAGTATCTCAGCCAGCTGTGAAAGACTGATACAGAAATAACAGCACTAAGCTTTGCCGTTTCGCTTGGACTCATTCAGTCTGTGACCATGCGCTGTGGGCAGCTCCAGTTGCTGCAGTGACTGACTCCCTGAAGCAGCTTGCAGCAAGACCAACACAGCAACAAAAGGCAGGTATACCATGCCTGTGCCTGAGAAAGAAAAACTCACTCCTGACAGTATGACACATGCAAAAAAAGAATTAACCGTGCCAGGCATTTGTACAGAGATGGACAAGTTCTTCTCCATAGCCTTCACCATGACACTAGTCTGTAAAACTAAAAGTCTGGCTGCAGAAACTGAAAGTATTCAAGCCTCATGGTCTGAGGAGAACCATCAAGCAGTATAATGGCAGCTTGTGGTTCCCCTGGCTTTAGGCCACAGAAAGTCTCTGAAGTAAATGAAAGCGAGGTGGGAAGAACATGAATGTCCCTCCTCCCGATGTGTCATGTACAAGTTGCTTGACACAGAGAGGAAACAGAGAGCAGAGTGCCAGAAGGTTGGCAGATGCCATCTGCTAGGCATTTTGCAAGTGGCTGCCACCACAACTGGAGTTTCTTGTGATAATGCTTGGAAGAAAGTGTGTGAGATGTGGCCAGGGGAGAGCAGGGAGAAGACTGAGCAGCAAGTAAAGGAGGCAGAGGAAGTTGAAGTAGATTCAAGGAGTAGAGTCCCTCAGCAGCAGTGAAAGTGTGGGAGGAGAGGGTTGGGTAGAGGAAAAACATCTGCAGGTCAGTAGGGAAGAAGCAGATGTATGTAAGTGGATGGAGCGAGGGCCAGCAGGAGAGTGGGGAAAGCACTGTGCCTAAAAGGGTCCTGCAAGGATCACACCAGAGGTAGAAATATTTCCCTTCTGTAAACAGAAGTCGTTTATCCAAAGAGCAAACCTCTCTGCTAAGAGGTTATCTAGAGAAGTATGGAGACATTAATTTAGGAGGGAATTTTTAACCTTGGCAGCTGCCTCACCCTGTCTCCCCAACAAGGCAAATATAACCTGATGGATACAGGACTCTGCAATGCTAAGGGATATTTCTTGTTTAGTTAATGATCCTGATTTATACAATGGTAACAAGAGCCCAGGGAAAGCACTGCTCTATTTTATCTCTATAGGTTAGAAGTTTAAGATTTCAGTATTGCCGTATTTTTTATTTAAGCATTGAAATACTCAGGGTGGGTATTGTATATCTTTCCCATTAGCTGGCATTCTGCAGCAACAGCCTCATTTGTATTCTGTCTTTTCCTTGAGCAAAAAAAAAACCACCCCACTCTGCATTGCCACGACTAAGTACTTTCCCACTGCGATACAGAGATTGCCGAACAGTGACACTAAATTCAATGTATCCCTGCTAACATATTTTATTCATACTGATGGTCTGTTTCACAGTGTGTTCCCAAAGACTTACTTTAAAATTTAAGCTCCAGACTCCTAACAAAATATAAACAGCAAAATAAAGTTAGTATCTTTTTTTTATGTAGATGTACAATGGAGCTGCCTCTCCTTCAAAGCTGATCTATCACAGATTTTAGGCTGGGTTTTTTCACCATACAGGGCTTGGGTGTCTTCCTGTCCAGAGGAGAAATTTGTGGCTCCTTAAAGAGTTATAATCTATAAAGTCCTGCTACTTTTCCAGTTAAAAATGAATTTTGGGCTGTGGGGAAGCTTTGGACTGGATGATCCCACAGTGAGGCTTCCTCCAAGATTGTGTCCATGAGTGGACCCCACCAGGAGACACAAATTCCTGGACACCCAAACCAACCCCTGGGGCACTGTATTTCTGTCTTGAGGAGTGGGAGTGGCCATATCTGGTAGGGATTAAAGTCTCACTGGCCCCTCTTGGTTGGATCTTCACACAGTAGTCTTTTCTTCATACTCTTTTTTGTTGTTGTTGTTGTTTTTTGTGAAAGGTAATACAGCTAAACCCGTGAGGTAACTTCAAGTAAGGCATTGTGGGGAATCTGGCGGCTTTGTGGGCCAAAGCCATTTTTCAAACAGGTCTCCTTTGCTGTCAGCAAGTCCAGCGTTTCACCCATGGGTCTGGGCAGAACTTACAGGAGCATCCTCCAGGTACAATAAAGGCTGCGTAACATTTGGCACTCTGACGTACATTGGATACTCCTCGAGCTGGGAAGTATCTGGGTTAAACCAGACTCTTTCCACAGCCCATGGGGAAAGACAGGATCTCCAGGGGATGGCTCACAGCCTCTCAGACATGTCCCAGGGTAGGAGGACTCACCATCGGGAGCTTCCTTCATCATGTCAGAGAGATGCAGGCAGAGTTCACAGTAGGCATCGCTCCCTTTCCAATACTCAGACTGAACAAGGCAGATCTATCTTTTCTTTTGTGGACAGAGCAAAACAACTGGGGAGACATTGGGAAAAAAGCAACGTCAGCTGCTGACAGTGACTTGTGTCAGGAGCAACAGGCCAGAAAAGATGCCTCCCCTTACCCTGCATGAGATATTTCCCGCACCACTTGGGTTTCCGGTCACTGACCTTTACCGCAACCATTTTTGAATTTTTACTGGTGTCAGTATGAGTCCACCCTTGGTGCCAGATATACTCCCTATGGTCATGAGGCTGAGCACTGCTTCCTGAGGACAATGCAGTCCAGGCACAGCAAGACAGGGCTATTCCATGTGGGAAAGTGAGCTGAGAGCCAAACAAGGTGATCAGGGCTGGCCCAGTGCCAATAATCATGATCAGCCACAGGCCAGGGATCTCCTGGCAAGGCCAAAGTGACAAGGAAGGTCTGAGGTCAAGCCAGAAACTCGAACCACTGCGGCCCAAGGCTAAGATGCAACACAAACTTGAGACATCTCCAGCAAGAGCTAAGGCCAAGGGACCAAGCTCCAATGCTGCTCCCTGACCAGCGGGTGATGGAGGGTCCAGAGGAGGCTGGTCAGGACAATGACAGCTTGCTAGTGACAGTCATCATGAGGGGAAGCCTAGGAATAACGTTAACTTATAACTCTCAGCCAATAACAGGACTTATCCCCAAACATTCAGCTTTTTACTTGCCACCATACTTCATTCTAAGACCTCTTCCTCTCCCCCTCTTTCATGTTACATGACTATTTATAGTCTCTCCCGCAAGGCACTGGAAGCAGAGGGAGAGCTGAGAAAATGAATTATATTACGAAATGCTACAATCAATTTCCTGCAAAGGAGTGGAGAAGAGATGCTCATTGCCAGCTTCTTCTCCCACCAGATCTTCAGAGGCGGCACCAGCTCCCCAGCTCAGGCAGCTCACCCACAGCTATAATTCAGTGTGAGTCAAAAATTTTATTTCAGCATGGAAAGCTGAAACAGCAAACGGCTTCTTGTCACTGTCTCTGGACAAGCCCAGGAGAGGCAGAAATGGTTTGTTTAATGCCATCTCTCATTATTCCTGGCACTTTATGACTCATTAAGTGTCCCAATTTTCTAACTAACTCCTGCTGAGCTCAACATTTGATACACATTTATGGGTGGCCTGTTGGCTGTAATAACGATTGAACTATTCATAATTGCCCTAACCATGTTAACTCCTTCTTTTGCGTGCCAGGCTTCCTTTAAACAACTGTAAGATGAAGATGTTGGGGACTTCAGTTCTTAACCCAGAAATTTATCCAGATAATTTATTAACATAGCTATCTGCTGCAATTAGACACGCTTGTTCTGAGCCTAGAAAAACTATGCTGTATTCTAAAACCTTTTACACCACTTCCCTTTGGTATCTGCTATGCTTTTTACCATGCATTTATCCATGCAGAGGGATGCCTGAGTCCCCTTGGAACATCGGCAGCTCACATATCAGTATTCATTTGTTTGTATGTAATGGGAACGGGAGCCAAAAGACCCTTCTTGCCCATTACAAGTGGGAATTACCAGTAAGGGACTTCTGTTTGGGAACATTTTTGTGATATGAGTGATCTTGACAGTTTCTGCCCAGTTTTCCAGCTTGCTTTCTTTGCAAAAGGTCAGCAAGAATTCAAAACAGAGACCAGCAACATGTTGACCCAACCCAGCAACTGGTGCAATCAGGGCAACCATGAGCACTCAGGACAAGTTTGACAGACGCAAGTATTTTTTGAGATGACAGCACATTTAACATGCCTCTCCTAAAAGTGTCATGCACCATCACCTCAGAGATAGGTAGACAGGTCTGTGATTTGGGTTAATTTTCCTTTCATCCACTTGAAGCACAGGGTCACTTAGCCTGGCTGCTCTGAAAAGATGTGACTTTGTGCCCACAGTCAAACAAATTCAGTCTATGTATATTTTGGAGCATGACTGAAAAGTCACCAACAAAATCACATAGGTCTAAACTGAAGGTCAGTATCTTTGCTTACTTTGAACTCAAGGTGGAAGTTATTTGCAGCTTCAACCAAAGAATCTGTCATAGCAGTGTACCTGATTTCAGACTGCTTTGGATGAGAACATTCTCAGAAACTCAACAGTGTGTAGGACGCAGTATTCAAGAAGGTTTTGTACTGGGTCTGGCTGGGATGGAGTAAACTTTCTTCACAGCAGCCCATACCATGCTGTGCCTTGCATCTGTGGCTGAAATAGCACTGGTAACACACCAGCATTTTGGCTATTACTGAGCAGCGCTTGCACAGCATCAAGTCTTTCACTTCCAACGCCCCACCACCAACTTTAAAGGCCTGGAGATGGGCGAGAGGGAAATGGGTAGGGGAAATAACTGGAATAGCTGACCCAGACCACCAAAGGAATATCCCATACCATATAACGTCATGCTCAGAAATAAAAGCTGAGGGAAAGGAGCATGATTGGAGGACCTTTGTGGTGATGTCATTTGTCTTCCCAAGCAAACCCTACGCATACTGAGGGCCTGCTTCTCAAAAAGTAGCTGAACACCTGCCAGCTGATGGGGCATATTGAATGGATTCCTCTTTTTGCTTTGCTTCCATATGCAGCTTTCATGTTTCTTAATAATTGTACTTATGTCAACCCATGAACTTTTCCATGTCATTTTCTCCACCAGTCCTTTTAAAGAAGACGAGTGAGAGACCAGCTGGGTGGGCATCTGGCACCCAGTCAAGGTCAACCCTCCACAGAGTTCTGGACAAAGATTAATTTTCTTTACTGTTTTTTTCCCATTTTATTTACTGCTGATCACAAAGAAAACAGATGATGTGAACTTAAAAAGCATTTTTATATAAGAATTGTCAATCTGATTCAATAATGACAACCTCAAATATTCAATAATCATCAGTCCTGATTAAAAAGAAGAAAAACACTTGACATCTTACCTTCTAAGTCTTGGTGTTTGACCCCACAGGGATGTGGTTTTATGACCAGCATATTCTAGCTGAAGCCTGTGTTGCCCTACTGAGAGCGGCCTGTTTTATATTCCTGCTCCTTGTCTCAGGTCAACACAAGCTACTATGCAATCAAGAGGGGAGTCAAATGAGCTTCACGATCTGGCTGGCAAAAACAGGGACAAGAAGGGTCTTGTTCATTCTCGCAAAATACTTTGTTTCAGAGGTGGTTTTCAGTAGCATCCAAGCTGTTCAGTCTGCCGTAGGGCAGCCCAGAAGAAGCAGATGACACAGGAGGGCTGCACAGGAGTCTGGTTTGTCACCACAGCATTTCCCACTGTGCTCTGCAGTTCCTGTCAGCAGGAAAAAAACAATCACTGATTTCAGTCAAGTGCTTTGACTGCAGTATTTCTGTCTTTGTCCTGCACTGCTTCATGCAAGGTTTAGACACTTACTGCTGGTGTCTCAGGCTTTTGCTAAAGGATAGCATCTTAAAGTTAGAGACATTATTGTTACGAAATGAAGAAAATGCACAAAATCACCTCTGGAGGAGTGAAAACAACAAATCGCAATGCACAGGCTTGAGTGTCAGAGAATATGCTTCTCTGGAAGGGATTTATTTTCTCACCCCATGAAACAAGTGACATATCTCGGAAAAGACTCCCTGTGGGGAACTTGATCCTTTGGGAGGGAGGATGAGTTAGTGATTAGAGATGAAATGCAAAGGTGTTTTCAGCATAGTGGCTGCTTGTTCGATTTTCTAATACAGTACATTACATTGTTAATGGAAATGTAGCTTTGCACCTTCTGTTTTTCGTTTTTCTCCCAGTAGAATTAATTTCAGCACTGTTTGCATGCTAAGCATGTACACTCACAGCTGTAAGCTCTAGGGAGCCAAAGGCACAGACTGGACCTGCACAGATAAGATCGCAAAGAGTCTGCAACAGGGCTGAGAGCTGAACCCACTGCCTTTGCCAAGTGACTTCACCACAAGACCATCTTTGCTCCTGCTCACAGGAACTGTCCCACACTATTACAGACAGCAGATAAGGGGAAAAGCATCAGGCTGTTTCAAAGTCCTTTGGGAGACCAACAGGGATAGGAGTTTTCTGTTCCACTCCATGATGCAGCAAAGAGGGGAGAAACACCCACTATTTCCCACAGAGCTGCTATCCTTTCCTAGCATGCTAATCCAACCTGCACCCCTGTTCCAGCCAGGAATCTCTCTCTTTCAAGGCTGCATGTGTCATTTACTAAGAGATAAGAGAGACCATGGAAGAACAACTTTTAAAGAAGCAGGCTGTGTGCACTGGAAGGGAAACAGAGGCTGCTAAGTGCTTGGTAATCCTCGTAGAGGAAAGTACCACAGGAGTGCCACAAGGCAGCGCTGCTGGTGTGGGTATTGCTGAAGTAGCTCTCCATGTGGTGGTTATGGAGAGAGACAAGGGTGGAACTGGAGACACAGATCTCGATAAAGCCAATGGTCACGAAATGGGAAAGTAAAGGGAGTAACTTCTTCCATGCAGCAGGAGCCACCATCCCAACCTGGAAGCCCTGGGAAACAAGGCAGCAGGGCATGTAAGTACTTCCCTGGGAGCTGATTGTGAAGATACAGCTGTGGGTTGGTGCAGAGAGAGGCACCAATGCATGGAGAAAGTGGTATTTGGGGAAATAAATAATTGCTTGTCTGATCATGCTAAATTAACAGTGAAACAGCTGAAGTTTTCACTTGGATTTGCAGCTGCATGTTCATGAAGAAAACAAGGGTGGAAAAGCTGGAGAAACCCCAGGAGAGAGTTTCTGAGAGCACCGCAGGCTTGTACTTGAGAGAGGGATAAGTACCTCCTGCTGTGCTGGTATGCTCACGGGACACAAACTGCAGGAATATCGAAGGTGTATTTCTTCCTGCTGGAAGCAAAGCACAAAACCCCAATTCTTAATCAGCTGCTCAGACCAAAAGGAGATTACCTATTTTCCAAGTGCTTAGTTAAAAGAAGAATGAAATCATAAGATATGAGGCAGAGCTTCTGCTCTGTTATTGCAGTGCCAAAATACAGCGTCTTAAAGCCAGCAATATTATATTGTGTGTGCTTGGGAGCAAAAATCCCTCCTCCAACATAACTTGGGTCTGTAGAGTTACCCCAGAGCAAATGAGACCATAACTATACATACACAGCCATTGACTTGCTTGGTTCCAGTCAGCGTAACCGCTACCATTGCTTTGTACACGGAAAGAGAAAGGAACAGCAGAAAGCTGTTTGTTTTCTGCAGTTTGTTTTCTGCAAGTTTTCTGCAAATGGTGGATGAGAAGCTGAACATGAGCTGGCAGTGTGCGCTTGCAGCCCAGAAAGCCAATCGTAACCTGGGCTGCATCAGAAGAAGNTATCAGGGGGTGTAGTGAGAGGACAAGGGGTAATGGGTATAAGCTAAAAGAGGGTAATTTTAGACTAGACATTAGGAAGAAATTTTTCACTGTGAGGGTGGTGAGGCACTGGAACAGGTTGCCCAGGGAAGCTGTGGATGCCCCATCCCTGGAGGTGTTCAAGGCCAGGCTGGATGAGGCTTTGAGCAATCTGGGCTAGTGGAGGGTGTCCCTGCCCATGGCAGGTGGGTTGGAACTCGGTGATCTCTAAGGTCCTTTCCAACCCAAACCATTCTGTGATTCTATAAGTTTGTTTCCAGAAAGACAGTTTGCAAATATTTCTTTACATCTCTGGAGAACAAAGCTCTTACTACTGACAAGACAGAAACATCCCGAAGTCAAAACCTTCAGGCAGCTTTCCTCGCCTCGAGTTAATCAGCAGAGGGTGAGTTGTGGCCCTGTCAATGACAGTTTATCAGGGCGGTGAGTCACCACACCATCACCCCGAAGGTGATCACCCCACCCGGCTTGGGCTAAAGAACCAGAGACGACACTCCGCTGAGAGACAGTGACAAGCGGCAGTTTGCAGCCTCCAGCCCGCCTGCCATACACCACTGATGTGATACTCAATATTTTCTTTAACTGTGCGTAGCCCAGGGCTGCGGAGTCGCTCGCCCCGCCGTCCCCCTGCCGCGCGACAAATTCCGCAGCACAATGTCCCTCGCGCCTCCGCCCTGCCCAGGGGGGATTTTTCTCTCCCGGGGAAGCGGCTATGTCACCTCCCGGCCCTGATGCCGGCAGGGAACCCGCCCGCCCTCGCCGAGGCCTCCCCGCTCCGCGCCTCAGCCCCCTCCAACCACCACGGGGGTGGGGTGGGGTGGGGGGGCGGGGCGGGCCAACCACACGCCTCCCCGCTTCTCCCTCCGGGATCCGCCTCTTGAGGAGCCCGCCTGGGCCGGCAGGGGGCGTGCCGACGGCGCGTGCTCCCCGCGGGGGCGGGGCTCCGCCTGCGGCGCGAGAGCTGCACCGCCTCCTACGCCTGCGCAGCGGCAAGGTGGCGGCGGCGGCCGCGGGTGTCCAAGATGGCGTCGGGTCCGCCTCCTACCGCCGCCGAGGCGTACCGGCCTAACAAGTACGTCTCGCTGCCGGCCGAGCTCGACCCCGACACCTACGACGCGTCGCCGGAGAAACGCCGTGCCGAGGCTGAGCGCTTGGCTATCCGGGCCCGGCTGAAGCGGCAGTACCAGCTGCAGCTCAACAACCCCAACCCACCGGCCATAATCGTGAGTTGGGAGGGGGCGCGGGCGAGCCCCCGGCGGCCTCGAGGGGTTACTGTGGGGCTGGTCCGCCTCACCCGGTGTCCCGGCGCGGGGCCAGGCTGGGCCCGTGCGGGCAGGGTGCCGCCGTCCCGGTGACCTCAGCGCCCTTCCTGGCCTGGGCCTGCAGGCGGCCGGGGGCTCTCTAGGCCCCAGCTCCGTGGCGGGGGCAGACGGGGCTGCGCCGGTTCGGGTGGCCGCTGCAGGGCCCCTGGGTCCTCATTGTGGTTTTTTTTTCCAACACAGGAAGATCCTGCCTTGCTTCGCTGGGCCTATGCTAGGACGCAAAACATCTATCCTAATTTCCGCCCGACGCCCAAGACATCTTTTCTAGGAGCTCTTTTTGCTATAGGCCCTATTCTTTTCTGGATTGCGGCCTTCAAAGCTGAGAGGGTGAGTCAGTTGACAGCAGTGGACGTCAGTGAACATCAATGTAGATATGCTTGGAGACTTAATTGATGAGATCCCCTTGCCCCTAAGAATACCATTAAAGTAATGAGGGGAGGAAGGCTGATGCTGAGCCTAGTATCTCAAAGCTTCATAACTGGTTGTAAAGTCTTGTTGTGGTAAGAGCCCTGTATTGTACCCGTCGGTATGGCCTGTCACAGTTTCCCTGAGTGGGATATTTTGCTATAATAAAGCTCTGCAGCACTGAGATTATAAATTAATCATAAGAGACTTCTTATTTTCAGCTATTGACATGCAGTGACTGTGCTTTCTAAAATAAATAAAGAGGGAGCTTATGGATGACAGACCTAGTAACGTTTCTATGAGTTGCTTAACCAGTTCTCTAGTCTCTTGAAGCAAATGGGGAGGAATACTAACACTGATTACAGTGCCTGATCTCAGCTGGGTTTTTAAGATTTTGGAAGGTTTTATCTTGCTTCAGTTCTAACTCCTGAAATGTGGGTGTCAGAATCTGAGCAATAGATCATTCTGAAAATAGTTGGTGATTTAGATAGATAAGAAAATGCTAGTGATTGTTTTCATTAGTGAATTTGTAGCTATTGTAAAACACTTTTATTTCCCTCTTTTGCAAAGAAGTAGCCTTTTTAGATCAAGTCATAAACTTGGAACCACAAACATCAATTAAATTAATAGAATATTTGTAGGGAATGCTATTTACAAGGGTGAATCAAACATACAGGTTTTAGGAAACATACCGAGCATGTTGATGTAAATGTTTTTGAGACTTAAGCATCTCTGCAGTTTGGTTTTGTACATGAAGCCACACTGGGGCTTAGCCACCAAGTGTCTTACCATGTGAGTGAAATCTAGACATTCTTGCCTGGAAATATTTAAGCTGAAGTCTTTAATGTAGTCTTCAAGGCAATTTGTTTTCCTTTATTCCAGTTCCCTTACTGGTGTTTGGGGATTTTTCTTTTTTTTTTTTTTCTGGTAGTATATAAAGCACAATAACTGTTATACCTTTTTTCTCTGAGAAGTGTTTGTTGTGTGTCTGGGAAAGCAAAAGATAAATTGCTAAGTCTTAAGCAAGTCTTCTGGTTTTATTCAACAGAAGGAATCTGGGCAGTATCTGCAGTGTCTGTATACTGTAACAATACCTGTCAGAAAAGTACATGACTGCAGAGTGAGATACAAATGGTCTGAAAGTGAACACAGGCACATTTAGGCAAGTTATTAAGAAGTTTCTCCATAATCAAATCTCTAAACTGGATTACTCAGCCAGAAGGAGGATGTAGAAATTAAATGTATAAATTAAGTGACGTAACCAGTTTGGTGAAAAATATATCCCAGGAATTGTTCTCTGCTGGCCTGTGAAGAGTGGATAGATGTGCAGAGAGGCCAACCTGAGCATGTCTGCCCTAGCTGGAAGGTGAAGCTGGTTCTTTTTCACTTTTTAACCACCACAGCTGTTAGCAGAGTTTGTGTTTATAGAATCACTTAGGTTGGAAAAAAAAACGTTAAGATCATATGTGGTGCTATCTTCCTACAGTTCATGATGAAATGCTAGAACTGCTTTTCTCTTATTTCAGGCTGATTGAAACCTCTTCTCTAAGAGGATAATGATGAATGTTCTTTTTCTTCCACAGGATCGTAAAGAGAGGCTTATCCAGGAAGGTAAATACAAGCGACCGTTCAGCCTATTTTAAGTTCCTGGAATTGCAGTGCTGTTCCTGGGATATAAATAAAATAAGATGTACTCTGTGCTGATGTTTCTCCTTTGTAAGAATAAATCTTAATTGCTTGTTGGTTGCCTTGCATCTTTAACCATTAAGGAAAGTGCAAAAGTGTAAGATCTTTTTATGTAATACAGATAGATACAGAGAGGGCATCCTGAACAAAACTAGTGTACTCCTTTGGTCTACATACGGAGGCTCCTTTTAAACTGTGGAAGTTGCTTCTGTCAGAAGTTCAGAATTAGTAGCAGGCTAAAATGTTAAGCAAGCCCAAAGCAGTTTATAAAGAACTACAGCTTGCCTACTAGGTATTTCTTCCTGGCGTCAGTTTCACTATGTAGTTTGCCCTAACTGGATAATAGGCAAGATCTGTGATATATTTTTGATAACTTTAGGAGCTTGCTTGACTGCTCTCAATAAGTTGAGTTAATTTTTCTTTTCCGTAATAAAATACAAACGTAAACCATGTATTTGTTTATTGCACTGGATAAAAATTCAGGATGACATTACTGCACCAGGCTTGGAAATAGTGAGCTGAACATTGCTATGCTATGTGTGACTATAATTTCCACTAGTGCTATGATTCCTGTGAGTGGGAGACATGAAGTAAAAAGATAATGATTTTTATTTTTGACACTGATCCCCTTACAGCATGGGAGAATTCGGTTTCACCCTTGCAAATGGGCCATGATTTAAAAAAAAGAACCACCAAGTGTAACTGAACATTGTGCCTGGAAAGATATTCTCTCCACTTATAAGAACTGAAGTGTCTTTCTGCCCAGACTAACTGGTACAGGGGGCTTGGGAATTACTGCTGTCAAAGTACTGAAATATGAGTGCAAGGAAAAGATTTTTAATTCAGACTTGAATTTTCACATGGCCTGTAGGTGCCATCATGACCCAAACAACCCTCATTCTTCAGATATTATACAGTTGTGGTTTTTTTCACAAATGTTGAGGTCAATGCCAAAAACTCAGTCCGATGCAAAAGTTTCCCAGGGTCTGCTGGGAAACCAGCCTATGTTCTTGACATTGAAGTCAGCAAGAGCAGCTCTGCTAAGTCTCTTTCCTGCATGATTAGGATGTAATTATGGGCCATTTGCAGTCCATCTCCATCAGAGTGAATTGGTGAGCTTTTTCACAGCATCACAGAATGTTTGAGGTTGCAAGGGGCCTCTGGAGGTCATTTGGTCCAACTCCCCTGCTTAAGCAGGGCCAGTGAGAGCTGGTTGCCCAGGACTGTGTGCAGGCAGCTTCTGAATATCTCCCAAGGACGGAGGCTACACAACCTCCCTGGGCAACTTGTGTCAGTGCTCAGTCACCTTCATGGTAAAAGTGTTTCCTGGTTTTTTTAAATTTTTTTTAATGTTTCCTGTTGTGGCTTTCCCCTTTCCTGTCTTGGTCATGAAACATTTGGGCTGTGGGGAGCTTGGCACTAAGGCTGTGTGCAGCAGCTGTGCAAGGCCATGGCCTGCTTTTTCAATCCCATGTGTGCTTCTGGCACCCTTCTTGCACCTGTCTCTGCAGCTTGTTTTTCTCCTAGCTTAGCTAAAGCAAACTTAGGTTATTCTCCCTGCAGAACAGTTTCTAATTTTTTCTAAAAATTGTCACAAATGATATTGCAAGATACGGCTATGGGTCAGTGCAGAGAGAGAGGCATCAATGCATGGAGAAAGTGGTATTTAGGGAAAGAAATAATTGCTTGTCTGAGCTTGCTAAATTAGCTATCTTCCTGCTGCCACAAACTAATTTGATCTCCCAGGACCCATTTCCTCAGCTAATTGGAACTTCAGTTGCCACACATGTAAATTCTCCCTTGCAGCTGTATTTGTTTCAGGCCAGTTGAGCAAATGGTTCCGGGTGGGTTGTAGCTGAGCACAGCGCCTCTAGTCTTTTAGGCCAGCCTTGGATTGATGCTTGTGGCACCTGCCACAGCCCTTTCCTTTGCAAACGAGAGTGATGCTATGTCCCTGTGGATTTGAGCGTGGTGCTTGGGGAAAGGCTGCCCTACTTTTCTCTCATTACTTGCAGAACTCTCAAAGCTGTTTTCTTGCAAGGAACGTGCTATGTTACTGGGAGGTGGGGTTGGTGGTTTGAGGCAGTGGTGCTGGGTGTGTAAAGGAAGGAAAGGGGAGTTTCCCTTCAGAAATGTAAGGTGAAAGCAGGAAAGTGAATGTGCCTCATGAAATTTTTCCCTTGGCTGATGTGTTACCAGCTGCGTCTGCTTCAGAGATGAGTCTATAGCAAGAGAAACTAAGCCTGCAGGTCACTGGGTGACAATTGAGGTCCTGAACAGAAAACAAGCGTTTCACCTCTGCCTGTGAAACATTTAGACCTCATTTAGCCCTGGATCAGTCTGATTAAAGCAGCTTCTCTGGCAAATTGGTTCTCCTGAACGTCCTTTTCTGAGTTGGCTATTTTAGAGTAAACATCTCCCTGCAGATTTTATAATGTAATACTGTGCTCAAAGCTGGTGCCTTTTTTTTTCCCCCCAAAGAATCTGATGCAAATCCAAAACCAATGATAGATGTAACTGACTGAAGTCAGGTGTTGCAGCTCTACATTTCGTTCTCTTTCGGAAAACAGAGGATTGTTTCTCTTGGGAAGCAGGAAACATGGATCCTTATGGCACCAGGCTTAGTAACTGTTTCATGTGGGTACATGCTAAAGCGTAGGCCTGAGGTTTGGGGCACTGGGGCTGGGCTCCTGGTTCCCGGGCTCCTGGTTCCCAGCCTCCTTGGGGCTTCGCTTTCTGCCTCCACCCTGTGGAACTCACCACCTGGGGGTGAGGCTTGCATTTTTGAGGTCCTCCATGGTGTTGTCTGCACTTGACCTTTATTCCAGGTACCTTCCCAGGAACAAATGCCTGGACTGCCCAGACAAACCCTTTTGTATTTGCAGTGCTGCAAATTAGCACCTAACTAGGGAGAGAATTTGTCAAGCGCTGACAAACAAGTCAATGTTGAAAGATGACCAGAGCGTGGGGTTGGAATGGAAACTTTCTCTCAGTTAGCAGCAAAGCACTTCAGATTCTCCAACATTTTCCAATTTGGAGTCTACTTTTCTGGCAATAAAGTCTTTCCTTGGCAACCCTCCACAGATCAGCAGGTTGAACTGGCCTGCTCTAATAAGAGGTTTAGGTTTGCTGGAGCTCTCAGCTCTGTTTGGAAAGCTCTTCCCCTACAGACAGCATAAAATGCTTTGTTGATCCCCACCTTCTCCCTTTGAAAGACACACCAGGTCATATTTTCAGGAGGCCCTGTGACCAGGGGCTCACTATCCCATCCTGTCTACACAAGGCACGGCGTCACACCAACTACCAGCAATGCAAGTACTTCAGCTTCAGCATGTCACCAGGAAAGCTTTAATTGGGTAGTCGAAAGGTAAGAACAGTGGTATTTTTTACTGCATTTCCCAAGTTACATAGGCATGATCATTTTTGTGGTTCAGCGGCTGCTGGACATGCCGTTCTGTGCTGGAGCACCCTGCGTTGCCCAAGTTGACTGCCACCACACGTAGGTATGCTGGATTTCCCTGCCTTCATTCATATATTACAAGCAACAAATATTTCTCTTTACTTGCACCTAGGGTTGAAATGGCTTTTCAGAGGTTCCCAGCACTTGTAGTAGTTTTTATCTAGGCAGTTGGATGTCTGGAGACCCCACTTGGTGACGGCCAGACTGAGGGACGATTCGAACATGAAGGCCTGTTGGGAAAAGGGAAGGTAGGTTAGGGCAAGAGGGCAAGGGTTTGCACCCAGGCAAGGTGGCTCTGCTCTGCCACAAACAGGAGTTGCACACATGGTCCAGCACTGCCAAGTTCTGCCTCTGGCCTGATCACCCCAGGAGAGAAGGCTCTTCAGAGCTGGTATTTCAATGCTGGTATTAACCAGGTCTCAGGAGTGACTTTGGACTCCGTGCATGAGCAGGAAAGCCAAGTTGTTCCAAAAGCTCTAGTTCACAGTCTGTTGATCATTAGATTTTAGGGGGTGGAGAAATGAGGACAGTCACGGGTTTCGCTTCTTTGTTCATAGGCTAAGACAAAAATTAAATTAATCAGCATGAAAATTCCCAGCTTCCTGCTCAGGCAACAATTTATGTGGGCAGATGATCAAAGCTGCCTGGCATCGCATGTCTCCAGGGGAGTTCCTGGTGCTGATCAGTAACGGAGGTAAATGCTGCAGCAGTTTGGTCTAAGTACTTTTCCAACTTGCCAGCAAGAAGCTAGGTGGTACTGTGAGAGTGGCACAGCCACAGTATGCCATGCTGTATCTTACTGGTTTCCGTGGCTCCTTACCATGGTCCCTTCTGCAACCCTCTCAGGCTCCAGCTTGGCTTTGCTTGCCTTCTCAAAACAGTCAGCATCTGGCCCGTGAGGAGTCATCATGCTGTGCAAGCTGGCCCCTCCAGGCTGGAAGCCTTCTTCCTTTGCTTCATAGTGGCCTTTGATGAGCCCCATGAACTCACTCATGCAGTTCCCTGCAGGAAGCAGAGAGAAGAGGTTGCAACGCAGTATGATTGGGAAGCACCACAGCTGGGCTGTGAGCTCCTTGAAACCCATGAGCTAAGCTGGGTGGAGCGGAGTTTTCTAAGCAGGGCATCACAAGAGAGGACATCAGGGATCCTTCCTATAGGCAATGCTTGTAAAACTGTACAGGCTTTATTCTGCTCTTAATTATCTGGATTCAGAAACAGAGCTCCCTAATGAAGGTGCATTGATGTTGGTAGACCTGTGCTTTTCTTACCACCTTGAGCTGTGTTATGTACTATACCTGCATACCTACTGCATGGTGTAACCTGACAGCCCCATCCCTGGAGGCATTCAAGACCAGGCTGGGCAGCCTGCTCTAGCGGTTGGCAACCCTGCCCACAGCAGGGGGGTTGAAGCTAGATGATCTTTAAGGTCCTTTTCAACCCAGGCCATGCTATGATTCTATGATTTACAGATTTTGGATTAAAGATCTTAGAGCTGGAAAGAAAGTTCAGTATAATCATCCTTGTGTTACGGGCACTGAGGCAAAAAATGCCTGGCCAGCAGTCCGGTGAGAAAGCCTGGTCTGCTGTCCCAAGCTATAAGCTTGATATAATTTGTTTTTTATTTTTCTACCACCTCCAGTCCAGCCAGTCACTTCAATACCTTGTGCTTTTGATCTATGCATTATCTACCTTTTTCTCAAGAGCCACTCTACGCCCAAAGACAAGGAGACAAATTCTGGCCTTCCCCGAGGAAGAATAAGTAAGCCCTCTGAAACCAATGGAGTAATATACCACTAACTTAGGTAAGAATGGCTATATCTAATCGTTCAGTACTTACTGACTTATGCTCCCTGTAAAGGAAGTACTTCGACAGCTGCCATTCCAAGCTTTCAACTTTAGTTGGCTTGATTGGACTAAACAATGTGGCAACATCCTGCTTAGCAGTCAGTTTTGCAAAACCAGGACACACTTTGGTTATATATAGCCCTTTTTTAACCACTAACTCAGTCTTTGTTAAGAGCAAGCCAGGGTCTAAAATATTCACCAACAAAACTAATTTAGCTCAAATCAGAGTTATCCTATATATATATGTAAAGGCTCATTAATTTTTATCCCAAGTTGTCAGTATCTCATGTAAGACCGGATTGTTACAGGCTTTTCATTGAACTTGCTCATGTACTGCACTTAGCGCACTCAGAGTGCTTACAGACCCTAAGAGCTGGATTGCCAAGACAAGGGGTCATAATATCTGATTAATGATGATACGAAACTGGGAGGAGTGGCTGACACGCCAGATGGCTGTGCTTCCATCCACCGAGACCTAGACAGGCTGGAGATTTGTGTGGGGAAAAATCTCATGCAATTTAACAAGAGCAAGTGTAGAGTCTTGCATCTGGGCAAGAACAACACCAGGTTCCAGTATAAGTTGGGTACTGACCTGTTGGAGAGTAGTGTAGGGGAGAGGGACCTGGGGGTCCTGGTGGCCAGCAGGATGACCATGAGCCAGCACTGTGCCCTC